>JARYGA010047387.1:0-28592 GCA_030545235.1 Helianthus tuberosus | reverse complement strand
ACTTGGATGCTTGGGAATGTGTTGAAACGAAATATGTTAGACCTTTGAATGATGAGGAAGAGGAGATTGCTATTAAAGATCTAAGTGTTGATGATACAAAGAAATACAAAAATGAAAAGATTATGATTAGTCTATTGCATCAAGCAGTTAAAGAAGATATTTTGGTTTTACTGCAACACACTGGAAGTGCATATTCTATTTGGAGAGCTTTAAAATCAAAGTTTGTAGGAAGTAAAGAAATGATCAAGAACAAAAAATCACTTTTGAAGAAAGAATTCGATTTATTTCGTGGTTTGAGAACTGAAAGCACAAAACAGATCATCGAAAGATATTGCAATCTGTTAGTTCAAATGAAGAGAGTGAGTATCAATAAAGATAATGAAGAGTTGGTAGAAAAGTTGGCTGATGCATTGCCACATGAAACTTGGGGCACGTATTTGATGATGTTAAGAAATAAGAAAGATTTTGGGAATTTGACACTGAATAAATTCATTGAAAAACTTGAAGCTCAAGAGATACAGCAAAGAAAGATCTCAAGAATGAAAGATTTTGATGGTGAACAAGATATCTGTCACACCCTCAAAATCCACACGCGGAGTATTACCGCGAGGCGTGTGACGACCAGGATCTTAGCCACTAATTATTTTGAACCGTTTAGTTTTTATTACAAATAATGGTATAATTAGCGACCAATTTTAAATTTTTCAAAACATAGCTTGAGTTTGCAGCGGAAAGGAAAGAAGAACACATCGTAATTTAAAACCACAAGTTGTTCATATGAAACTTACGAACCACGCACTCCATCCGATTGCAACGTCCGTTCAGAGCTGTATCGAGCAACCTGCAAAGCATGCAGTAGAGTGTCAACATAAAGTTGGCGAGTTCACGTGTTTCTAGTTTTCTAGTTTTTAATTCCAAAAACTTGTTTTAACCAGTTAATTTATCCGTTTATACATGCCATGGGGAGCTACCCCATAAGTGAGCGACTAAACTGTTTTTCCAATACCGAATACTTACTTAACCGTACGTTTCCGCAGTGCCCCGTTTATCAATGTTCTATCATCATTGACGGTTTGCCTGAGTCTATTAGTTCACTCCCGTTCCCAGTAACAAGGGTCGGTGTGAGGCTGGTTACACCTAAATAGCGCTATTAACTAATAACCCGTTCGCCTGGCCCCGGCGACTAATCGGTATTAAATGGTAGGGACTTGAGTGATAGAGTTTCGTTTAGTGTTGCTCGTTGCATTTCCGTACAAACAGTAATTAACTAAGAGTCCCGCATAAGGGGAGAAAGATAGTTTTGTATCCCTCACAAGGAGATAGCGTTGTTACCCGTATCCCACACAAGGAGATAGAAATACCGTATCCCGCACAAGGAGATAGTAAGCAATCCCAAACCAGGAAAACTGTTTTGTTCCGTTTCCCAACCACCGGGAACGCATGCTTTAAGTAAAAAGTAGTGAACTCACCTTTGTTTTGCTCGGTTGACAATTTACTTGTGTTAGGTTGGTCAACCATACCCTATTATGGTTTATAAATATTTATTAGGTTCGTATGCAAGTAACGTCGCGTATAAATTACACGTATCTAACACTTAGCACGAAATCCATATTTCATATAATACACACACTTTGCATAATGTACAGTAATGGTAACACGTATCATACCCGCATATATGTTGTTGGGCCTATCCTAATGCATGAACAATTAATCAACAGCAGTTAGACACCAACAGTTAAACAACGTTAGTACACAGTCCATAACACCCGTTTGTGCGGCCCAAAAACTAAGTGAAGTAGTCCAGTCGAAACTAGGTAGTCTCGACTCGAGACTATGAGGTCTCGAGTCGCAACCCAGCGATTTCGAGTTGCTGCCGAAGATCTCGAGTAGTGCATATTTGAGTCGCAACCGTAGAGGTCTCGAGTCAGGCTTGAGTCGAGACCAGGAGATCTCGAGTCGCAACCTACCCGATCTCGAGTCCCCTGTTGTTTGTCTGGTTTCGAGTGGTCACTAAGTGGTCTCGAGTCAAAACCGCTTGATCTGGACTCGCAACCACTGTGGGAATCTTTCTAGAACCCTTACCCAGATGTACGACCCAATCAAAATTCCTTAACATGTTTCATCCTTCCGTACAATACCAAATTGGATCACAATAGTATATTTCAAATGTTCATAACATATTCACATAATTCAAGCAGAAAAGACAATTTTCATTTAAGTTTCCAGATTTCATTTCATGTGACAAACGGTGGGTTGTACCCCAAGCTAGTGATACTTGTACATTCTCCCCTAAAACCCATCTTCTACATTCATACCTTCATTCATAACCTACCCAGATTTACATTTCCACTACTGAATATTGAAGCAAAGTCACAATCTTACATATTCTAAAATTATCATCATACGAATCACTAAACAAAGATTTACACAAAGATCGACATCCTTGAAAGACAATTCCATATCTCAGGTCATATAATACATCATTGTTTCATTATTCAAATAATCATTTAAGGCATTTAATCAGTGATTCTCATAAACATCATTTTCATGTTAAGCCATAAGGAATCATTCAAGTTAACTACTCACAAATGTTCTATGAACCAGTTCACATAAACAGTGAAGTAGCAAGAGTAGAGAATTTATCTTTTAAACACAGATAAGACCATTCAAGCAACATCTCATAATACACATTTGCAAACAGTTTGTATCTAACAAATGACACCATCTCATTAACAACTAAATAAAACAAGAAATCGACACATATACAAGATCAGGAATTACAGGGACGCGAACAATAGTCAAATACTAACCGACTGGTTAAGATGCTGCCGTCGATTCTTCTGCTGACGTCACCCTACCGGACTCGAGCCACAGCCACCGCCATAACCATCACAGCAGAACCACATCACCATTGTCGCCGCCGTGACGGCGGCGCTATTTGTCGCCGCTGCTGCCGGAGCTGTAACTCCACCTCTCTCTTCTGATCTTCTGAATTCGTGACAAGATTGGGGGGGGGGTATGTGTGTCGAAGGTGATGACCAGAGTACAAGTGGTTTAGGTGTGTGTATGTGTGTGTATCTAACTGAAGAGGAGGAATTTGAATTGGGGTTAGGGTTTTGTGTTGTGCGATAGGACAGAATGAGGGTGGGAAGGAGGGTTGTGAGTGTATGAGGGTGTGTGACGTCGGAGAAGGAAGGGCACTAGCCGGAATCCGATTTCCGGTCACCGGAATCTGAACGAGGGAGAAGAGGGGGTTGTGCGGCTGATGTTATGTAGGGTTTTGGTTTCTTTTAAAAACAAATGAGAGGGGTGGGGTTTATGGTGTAGGGTTTTTAGGTGAGTTAGGTTGGGCTTAGTCCCGAGTGTCTTTGGATCCGCAATGTTATGTGCCTCGCGCCAAAGTATTGGCCCGTTTATAATAACTCGTGCATAAAATAATTGCAACTCTCATCGTGGATTATTATTTTATCAAATAATGACGATAATAATACTAGTAATTATAAATAATAATAGTGAATACGAGCATTAATAAAATGCTCGTATTTCGACGATCAGGATCAAGGGTTCGGGTTGTCACATTCTCCCCATATTACAGGAATTTCGTCCTCGAAATTTAAGCTAAGACATATGATTCGCTCTAATTATAGACTCACTGATAACCTAGTGTTATACGTATATACATGTAGTTCACATAAGTTCACAAAACAAACATGTAAGCCACATAGCACATAAGGTTACATCGCGTAGACGGTCTAGTAGCATAAGATTCCAAGAGTTTGTACGTATTTTACATAGTATAGAATTTCACAATTTTAGTTATAACATCCAAGAAACGTACAGGATGACCCGAAGTGTCACATTGTCCCCAAGTTCAAGAAATTTCGTCCCGAAATTTAGCGCGCAGCCACTGACAAGCTAGTGTGATTAAACGTTTTCATGGGGTGTCACATCATCCCCCTGTTGGCTTGAAATTTCTTCCCGAAATTCAGTTATAGCTTCAGTGCTGGAAGTAATGTCTGTAAACAATTGGGGATACATGCGTATCAACTGGTTTTCCCGTTCCCAGGTAAACTCTGGGCCACGACGCGAGTTCCAACGGACTCGTTCTGTTGTTACCATACCACGCTTGAGGGTTTTGATTTCTTGATCCCTGATTTCAGCCGGTTCCTCAACGAAGCGTAGTTGGTTGTTGATCACGAGTTCCTAAAAAGGAACAATGAATGTTTCATCTGACAGACACTTCTTCATATTAGGCACGTGAAAGACGTTGTGTACCGCACTCAGCTCTTCAGGCAGGTTTAGTCTGCAAGGCTACCTTACCAATCCTTTCGGTAATTTCGAACGGTCCAACATATCGCGGATTAAGTTCGTCCCGTTAGCCAAAACGTACCACACCCTTCAAGGGTGAACTTTAAGTATAACCCAATCTCTGACTAGGAGCTCTAGGGGTTTCCTACGCGTATCCGTGTAGCCTTTCTGACGATCCAGAGCTGCCGCCATGCGTTGTCTATTCAGGGCAATCCTACCCGTTGTGTCATGTGCAAGTTCTGGGCCGGTAATTTGGCTTCCGCCCGACACAGAGGTGACCGGCATCTACGTCCGTGCAATGCCTCAAATGGTGTTGCCTGAATGCTAGTGCGGTAGCAGTTGTTGGAAGAGAATTCTACAAAAGAGAAGTGTCACTCGTATCCAAGGACGATAACACGTGTTCTCAGCATGCCTTTGAGTGTTCGGATGGTGCGTTTGGCCTGACCATCAGTTTGCGGGCGATAAGTGGTGCTCATGCCTAACTGTGATCCAAAAGTATTTGTGCACGGTTCTGCGACGAATCGGATGCAAAACGTGGGTTACGATCAGATATAAGAGAAGTTAGCATCCCGTACCTAGTATCTACTTCTACCAAGTAGATGGTTGCAAGTTTGAAAACTTATCAGTTTCCTTGGTTGCGTGTCGTTACTAGCAGACATTTCATCAATGCCTTAGACAGGATGGAATAAGATAGGAGCACCTCGTAGATCATTTTCCAATTACTGGAGTTGCGGATATTTAAGCATCTCTCGAATGCTAGGTGATGCTCTTTCAAGTTTAAATCGTGAGGGGTTGCGTATGCGATCGAGGAGAGCGGGCTTCGCGACTTTAAAAGTTGCGCGTTGAAAGCTTAACGCAGGCAGTTTGAGTCGTAGAAGTACCAGGGTAAAGCGGAGGAGTTTTTCGGAGTAGCTTCAGATGTCGTCGAAAGAAACAGGCGTCGAATTTTTGACAGGATGGAATAATTTCGAGTGTCGTAACTGAGTGTTGATTGTACCGAGTTCGAAGAACAGTGCTAGCGATACCCGTTACCCCTAGGGTGTCCTTGGCTCGTTGCTCCAACGAGTAACATTCGTAGGAAGTAATTCATCCAAACTGAGATTTGTGCAGGGTAGAGTAGGTTAAGAATCATGGAATCCGCGAAACATAATGCAAGTAGCGAGAATTTGCAATAAGGATAGTCGCAATCGATGCGTTCAAACTTGAGGCAAAACATGAGGGCTTTGGAATCGGCAATTAAGGATTCATCTGATGTCGACGAGGTAGCTGGTCGCACACAAGCCGTGGGCGATTAGGATAAAAAACGTCGTTTTGCCGATAAGAGGTGTTACGTCAGTATGAGTGGCACAACAAGGACCAATGATCGAGAAGGACGGTCGTCGTATGGGTCGGGGGGCGGTTTAGGTTCACTAAAACGTCTAACAAGATGTTCTGAGCTGAGCCGTATGCGAAAAACGAGTTTGTGATCTCCCAAACCGGTAAGTAACCAAATTTGAATAGACTACCGAAGTCATGAGGACGAGTCCGAAGTAGTGCTTGTGTCGTCGAAAGGCTTCCATGTAAGGTAATAAAAACATGTCTGAAAGGATACGTTTGGATTACACGTCACAATTTTTAAGATTCAAGAAGTTTATTGACTAGCAGTCGAGTTTGCTGAATTTCCCCAAACTGAAGAGAGATCTGGTCAAGGTTCTATACGAAGAAACATGGATGTCGTGATAAAGAAACGATAGAAGCGGGGATACTATCTTGAGCAAGAAGCGTGAATTCGTACAAAAGCTAGCGAAAGGATCCACGGAATTAGAAAAGTAGTCAAAGAATAACGGTTCTGGCGAACGAAGGATAAGGTAAGCATCTAGGTCATCGTACTCGTCGGTGGGTTGAATGGCTCGCATCTTCGTCTTGCCACGCATCCAAATACGCCGGTTTGTAAGAAAGATATCACTTTGCTGGGTTTTGGGGCGTGCCAAGGTATAAGGTTGAACTCGAATAAGGATTTACCATGTGACGAGGAATTAGGGGAAATAACTTGTGGTCGATGGAAGGGTGATACGATTGTTGGCACAGCTATGAGAAACATACACTGCGCATGCTTCTCGTGTTCAAGACGTACAAAACAGAAATCCGAAAGGGTAGTCTTACTAGAACGCTTCAAGAATCCAGGTGATCAGTTGGATGAGGGAACAAGCCACACCGCTTGAGTTGGGAAGAAGAAATGCGTGAGTAGGAAGGAGGTGAATGGCGTCGTCGTTCCTTCTAACATTACCTGATATAGGGGTGGCTCCCTTTCGTCGATTCGATCACATAACTTTTCTATGTGGTCCGTAGCAGACCTTTCCTGAGCAGGTATATCGAGTAATCGTTCACCGCGTCGATTCGTTCTAATCCAGGGGTGATATCAGGAAACACATGGACGAGGGCTCGAAATAACTAGTTCCTTGCTCTTAGCGTATCGTGGTTTCGAACCAGGTTTACGAGGACTCGCTCCTGTTTAGCACGTAACATGCCTGCCTAGCCTTTGTATGATCCACTGTGTTAAATACTAAATATACGCATACATACTTACACATATATGCTAATTATACACATACACACATGCGTGTTCACACACATAAGTTATGCACAAGTAAATGTCGTTAGCCTACCATTACCAGGTGACCATCTTAGGTTGACGAACCTTGCAATCCGGAGTGTGGTGTTGTTGTGGTTTTCGTTAAAGAGAATGGTTATAGTCTGGTTTTCCATATAAAAATATTTTATTTCCCAAACCAAAATATTTTATATTTAAAACCTAGTTCGCTATAACCAATGGCTCTGATACCAATCTGTCACACCCTCAAAATCCACACGCGGAGTATTACCGCGAGGCGTGTGACGACCAGGATCTTAGCCACTAATTATTTTGAACCGTTTAGTTATTATTACAAATAATGGTATAATTAGCGACCAATTTTAAATTTTTCAAAACATAGCTTGAGTTTGCAGCGGAAAGGAAAGAAGAACACATCGTAATTTAAAACCACAAGTTATTCATATGAAACTTACGAACCACGCACTCCATCCGATTGCAACGTCCGTCCAGAGCTGTATCGAGCAACCTGCAAAGCATGCAGTAGAGTGTCAACATAAAGTTGGCGAGTTCACGTGTTTGTAGTTTTCCAGTTTTTAAATCCAAAAACTTGTTTTAACCAGTTAATTTATCCGTTTATACATGCCATGGGGAGCTACCCCATAAGTGAGCGACTAAACTGTTTTTCCAATACCGAATACTTACTTAACCGTACGTTTCCGCAGTGCCCCGTTTGTCAATGTTCTATCATCATTGACGGTTTGCCTGAGTCTATTAGTTCACTCCCGTTCCCAGTAACAAGGGTCGGTGTGAGGCTGGTTACACCTAAATAGCGCTATTAACTAATAACCCGTTCGCCTGGCCCCGGCGACTAATCGGTATTAAATGGTAGGGACTTGAGTGATAGAGTTTCGTTTAGTGTTGCTCGTTGCATTTCCGTACAAACAGTAATTAACTAAGAGTCCCGCATAAGGGGAGAAAGATAGTTTTGTATCCCTCACAAGGAGATAGCGTTGTTACCCGTATCCCACACAAGGAGATAGAAATACTGTATCCCACACAAGGAGATAGTAAGCAATCCCAAACCAGGAAAACTGTTTTGTTCCGTTTCCCAACCACCGGGAACGCATGCTTTAAGTAAAAAGTAGTGAACTCACCTTTGTTTTGCTCGGTTGACAATTTACTTGTGTTAGGTTGGTCAACCATACCCTATTATGGTTTATAAATATTTATTAGGTTTGTATGCAAGTAACGTCGCGCATAAATTACACGTATCTAACACTTAGCACGAAATCCATATTTCATATAATACACACACTTTGCATAATGTACAGTAATGGTAACACGTATCATACCCGCATATATGTTGTTGGGCCTATCCTAATGCATGAACAATTAATCAACAGCAGTTAGACACCAACAGTTAAACAACGTTAGTACACAGTCCATAACACCCGTTTGTGCAGCCCAAAAACTAAGTGAAGTAGTCCAGTCGAAACTAGGTAGTCTCGACTCGAGACTATGAGGTCTCGAGTCGCAACCCAGCGATTTCGAGTTGCTGCCGAAGATCTCGAGTAGTGCATATTTGAGTCGCAACCGTAGAGGTCTCGAGTCAGGCTTGAGTCGAGACCAGGAGATCTCGAGTCGCAACCTACCCGATCTCGAGTCCCCTGTTGTTTGTCTGGTTTCGAGTGGTCACTAAGTGGTCTCGAGTCGAAACCGCTTGATCTCGACTCGCAACCACTGTGGGAATCTTTCTAGAACCCTTACCCAGATGTACGACCCAATCAAAATTCCTTAACATGTTTCATCCTTCCGTACAATACCAAATTGGATCATAACAGTATATTTCAAATGTTCATAACATATTCACATAATTCAAGCAGAAAAGACAATTTTCATTTAAGTTTCCAGATTTCATTTCATGTGACAAACGGTGGGTTGTACCCCAAGCTAGTGATACTTGTACATTCTCCCCTAAAACCCATCTTCTACATTCATACCTTCATTCATAACCTACCCAGATTTACATTTCCACTACTGAATATTGAAGCAAAGTCACAATCTTACATATTCTAAAATTATCATCATACGAATCACTAAACAAAGATTTACACAAAGATCGACATCCTTGAAAGACAATTCCATATCTCAGGTCATATAATACATCATTGTTTCATTATTCAAATAATCATTTAAGGCATTTAATCAGTGATTCTCATAAACATCATTTTCATGTTAAGCCATAAGGAATCATTCAAGTTAACTACTCACAAATGTTCTATGAACCAGTTCACACAAACAGTGAAGTAGCAAGAGTAGAGTATTTATCTTTTAAACACAGATAAGACCATTCAAGCAACATCTCATAATACACATTTGCAAACAGTTTGTATCTAACAAATGACACCATCTCATTAACAACTAAATAAAACAAGAAATCGACACATATACAAGATCAGGAATTACAGGGACGCGAACAATAGTCAAATACTAACCAAGTGGTTAAGATGCTCCCGTCGATTCTTCTGCTGACGTCACCCTACCGGACTCGAGCCACAGCCACCGCCATAACCATCACAGCAGAACCACATCACCATTGTCGCCGCCGTGACGGCGGCGCTGTTTGTCGCCGCTGCTGCCGGAGCTGTAACTCCACCTCTCTCTTCTGATCTTCGTGACAAGATTGGGGGGGGGGGGTATGTGTGTCAAAGGTGATGACCAGAGTACAAGTGGTTTAGGTGTGTGTGTGTGTGTGTATCTAACTGAAGAGGAGGAATTTGAAGTGGGGTTAGGGTTTTGTGTTGTGCGATAGGACAGAATGAGGGTGGGAAGGAGGGTTGTGAGTGTATGAGGGTGTGTGACGTCGGAGAAGGAAGGGCACTAGCCGGAATCCGATTTTCGGTCACCGGAATCTGAACGAGGGAGAAGAGGGGGTTGTGCGGCTGATGTTATGTAGGGTTTTGGTTTCTTTTAAAAACAAATGAGAGGGGTGGGGTTTATGGTGTAGGGTTTTTAGGTGAGTTGGGTTGGGCTTAGGCCCGAGTGTCTTTGGATCCGCAATGTTATGTGCCTCGCGCCAACGTATTGGCCCGTTTATAATAACTCGTGCGTAAAATAATTGCAACTCTCATCGTGGATTATTATTTTATCAAATAATGACGATAATAATACTAGTAATTATAAATAATAATAATAGTGAATACGAGCATTAATAAAATGCTCGTATTTCGACGATCAGGATCAAGGGTTCGGGTTGTCACATTCTCCCCATGTTACAGGAATTTCGTCCTCGAAATTTAAGCTAAGACATATGATTCGCTCTAATTATAGACTCACTGATAACCTAGTGTCATACGTATATACATGTAGTTCACATAAGTTCACAAAACAAACATGTAAGCCACATAGCACATAAGGTCACATCGCGTAGACGGTCAAGTAGCATAAGATTCCAAGAGTTTGTACGTATTTTACATAGTATAGAATTTCACAATTTTAGTTATAACATCCAAGAAACATACAGGATGACCCGAAGTGTCACAATATCGGTCTTTATTACAAAGGAGGTATCGGTGATAAGACCAACATGTCACCAAAAGTTGAAACTGCATTCAATGCTAAGAGTTCATCTAGAGGATCTTCTAAAGGATTAAACTGCAAAACTGAATTTTCTTCATATCCATCATATGATCCAAACTTTTCAACAACAAAGAATGGAAAGAAGTTACAATGCAACATGGTATTAGATCTTGAAAATGGTCAGAATTACACAGAAGAGGTTGCAAAAAGTCACATGTCTTTGTTGGTGACTGTGTTAGAGTCGTATGAAAGTTTAGTGGCAGATCGGATCGGGAATCCTATGTTGACAAAAGAGGATTATGATCAAATCGATGCTGAAGAAATGGAATTGATGGATATAAAGTGGTGTTTGGCTAGTGTTTTGAGAAGAGCTGAGAAATTCAAACAGGTCACAGGAAGAGATGATTTCCGTGATGCAAATGTTTCTACTTTAGGATTTGATAAATCTAAAGTTACTTGTTTTCGTTGCAGGGAAAAAGGACACTTCAAGAGGGAGTGCACAAATCGCGAAGCAAGTGGAGCTCAAAATCCGTTCAACAATAATGATTACTATCAGAAAGCAATTTATCATCAAGTTGCTCAACACCAACAAGAGCCACAAACTGCACATGCCAGGAAGGAAATTGAAGAATCATCAAAGAGAGCATGCATGGTGAATTAAAATGATTAAAAATCCACAAGTGGTTTTAGTTGGGACAAATATGTTTCAGCTGACGGTAAAGCATGTCTGATAAACCAAGATGATGAAAAATTACCAGAAGGATTCAGCCAGGCAAATTTTAGTTGGGATGATTATGATCCTAACAAGAAGTCAAATCATAAAGCTTTTGTTGCTCGAGTTGCTGATGATAGTGATAATGATGATGATTATTATGTAAGGAGATTGGAAAAGGATTTAAAATTGATAGAGGAGATTGACAGTGATGATGAAAAACTAAAAAGAAAACGAAGAAAGTTAAAAAAAAACCCGTTAGCAGTGATGATGAAGAAGTTCCAGTAATAAGGAAAATGGTCAAAGATATTCCAGTTTTTAAAGTTGAAGCAGAAGCCGATGCATAAAAGATTCCGGTGATATGTGAAAATTGTGAAGTAGTAAAGAAGTAAAATAGTACTTTGATTCACAACATGAACAGGTTGAAAGAATCATATGATGTTCTCAACAAAGCAATGAATCATTACAATCTGTCAAGCAGTGAACAAGCAACAGCAATGAAAACACTTCAAGGAGCTTTCGTGACAAAACAGAAAAGTGTTAACAGTTACATTGAAAAATGTGCTGTGCTTGAACAGAAACTGGAAACACAAAGAATTGAAACCGAAAGAGTTAATAGGTTGTTAAAAAGTTACTCATGTACTTCTTATGTTATTGACAGGGTTTATCTAACTGTTGAAGGCATGAAGGCATTTGATGAAGAGGAAGTATCTGAAGACAAAAGTTCTGAAAAGAAGGATACTGAAGTGAAGACATCTGGTAAGAAACAAAGTGCCAGTTACAACAAGTGTCCACCCCCGCTTGAAAATGGATATTCTTCACGAAATCCAAATTCAGAAAGAGTCAAAAAGGCAACCAACTTAGTGTGGGAATCTGAACCATCAGATAATTTGCCCGACAACATTGATGTTACCTTTACTTCGTCTGATACTGATCATGAGTCTGAGTTAATAAAGAAAGTGGTCGATCAGGTGTTGGATAAATATGAAACCGAGGAGTTAAATTCGGAATCAAAATCAGAGTCAAAGTCTGAATCGTCAAGTCCAATAGTCAAAAAGGAGAAACGGGTTTACAATAAAGAGTTTTTGTTATCAAAAATTAATTTGAATGACGAACCAATCAAAGTGGCTTATACTTTGAATGATTCTGACAAATTATATTCTAATGAAGAATTTCCAATAAGAGGTGTTAAACCTGACATGATCAAAAAGGTTTTTAAACTAACGGAAATTAATATTTCTGAAATAAAAGATGAAAATCTTTCTAAAAAACCTAATCCGTACACCTCAAGAGTTCTACAAAGAGAAAACAAGAAAAAGGGTTACAGTTCTGGTTCTGGTTTTCAAAAGAAACCAAACCATAACAGTAATTTCAAAAGAAAAGGTCTTGGATTTATTCCACCGAAAAATTATAAAAATGAAAAAACTTATAAACCAAAAATTGTATTTGTTTTAGGGACTAGTGCTGAGGAAGAACAAAAGAGCCCATTCTGGAAACAATCAAACAAAGAGTTCCTTGCAAAGAAGCAAGAAGAAATGAAGAATGGATTTGCTCAAAGGAAGGAAACGAGAACATGTTTTCAATGCAAAACAGTTGGTCATATTGCCAGGAATTGTCCAAAGGCAATACAACAAAAACAGGGAGTTTCTGATAAATTGAAAGAAAAGATAGTTGAAAATGAGCCACCAACCGAACAATTTACAATTTTCAAAAATTCAAAGTTTGAGGTTGGTGGGTGTTCAAAAAGATTTTACAAGAGAAAAGCAAATCTTGACAATCAAAAATGGGTTGTTAAGAAATCTGATGATAGTTCTAGCAATGATTCTGATTCGACAAAATCAGAGGAGCTATTTTCAGGCTATGAATTTGATTCCACAAAGTCAAAGGAGCCACGAGTTGAGCTAAAAATTGAAACATCAGTACCTCCAATGGATGATGTCAATTTTCCACCATTGACGGCTGAGAATTTTAAACAAAAAGTTGATAAAATTGCGATTTCAAATCAATTTTTCTCTGAAAAGAAAGAATTTGATGTTGAGAAAGCTTTTAACCCCAAAGTGAAACATATTTTTGGGAAAATGGTTGCTGGAAAAGTCAAAGGGGATAAAGAATTTTATGAGAAGAAATTAAAGAAACCAGGTAAAACTGTGACATCTCAGGTTTGTGACTGGGATGGAACATATTATGATGAGTGAAAAGTATGACTTGCCGGAGTTCCCAGGTTGGTAAGTGTGGAGCGGGTATCGGCATTTTTCTTGAGAAATTCACTTTTGTGATATTTCGACTTACTAGTGGTAAATCAGGGACATTAAGTTGTACTTGATTTTCTACAACTGGTAGTTGTTGATTGAAATTAAAATTGTTAAAATTTTTCAAGTGGTTGCGAAAACAAGGTGATGAATTAATCCCCATTTCTACAAATGGTAAAATCAACAAAATTTATTTTTCGGAAAAACCATTTGATTAAAACAAACTTAAGTTTTTTGAGATCATAATGGGAAAATAGTTTGTTGTCAGGGGGAGTTCTGATTGTTTATGCCAAGTGGATGGCGAATTGAAGCAATTCACAACAGTTGTCACTTTATTTGTACAGTTTGTTTTCAAATTTCTTTAATGATTTTGCATTTTAGGGGGGGTAAGAATTTTTCAGAAAATCCAAAAACATTAGAAAATTTGAAAAAGTCAAAAACATGATAAAATTCAAAATGAGTTTGGTTGTCAAAAAGAGGAAATGATAGTACATCAGTGGACTATCACAGCATGCTAAAGAATTGGAAAGATAAAATGTGATAAACGGTCTCACTGATGATGTGCCAGTAGGTTTTTACACATTTAGTAGATTGTGACGAGATATAAACCTA
Source organism: Helianthus tuberosus (assembly GCA_030545235.1). Lineage (NCBI taxonomy): Eukaryota > Viridiplantae > Streptophyta > Magnoliopsida > Asterales > Asteraceae > Helianthus > Helianthus tuberosus. The sequence continues at coordinate 14,560 of JARYGA010047387.1, read as the reverse complement.
AATTTCAAACTTACTTATATCGTGGGGAACATCTCTCGGATATATGGGTAACCCCCGAAATCTTGTTTGAAAGGTCCCTCTTTCTGAGATACTAGGTCTTTATACTCAGTAATATCTAGGGTATTATCCTGGGACTTCTGATTTTGCGGAAGCAATGGCCTAGTCCCCGTATAATACTTTCTGCTTGCTTGAAATATAGCATCGCCCTCAGTACAAAAAATGATGAAACATTGCAAAATGCTAATCATGTGCTGTTGAAGAAAAGATTCTCTAAAGGGAACACACCTAAAGTCGAGCCGTCATCTCTCTGCTGAACGGAAGTTCTGACCTGATCTCTCACGGCCCTCGTATTTAACCCTTTACAGATATCATTTGTGGTATACTCACCTGTAAGACTGAATATTGGGATCTGGATATGGAAGTATATTCTGAGGTGGGACACGCGAATAAGTTTAAGTTCTTAAAACATTAATCTCGTATCTCGAAACAGTTGAACTTTGTGTGAGAATTTAAGTGGATCAGTATACTGACAATCTAAGTGAATCGTTTAGAACTTATAATGTTTAAAGCTTAACAGTGTTGGTGATTTGTCTCAAAAACTGATATGATCCTCTTACGCAAACTCACAAAAATATTGTTTGTAAATATTTCTTTTCTGCATTTCTGTTATTTCAAAATCCAAAAAGATTTTAGTGTGTTTTTGCATAAATTTTGAAAAATCCAAAAAGATTTTCGACAACTGTTGTTGGAGAGCTGATTTTCAAAATTCTAAGTGCTAAACATGATGAGCTATTTGTGAGGGGGAGTCTGTTTGAAATTAGAAAATATTTTGAAAGAAATTTTTACAAGTGGTTCATCAGAGATTAACAATGTAAAATCATTTATTTTTGAATAATTGCCTACAAATGGTCATCAGAAGTTTTTAAATGTTAAATCATTTTATTCTTGCAAATGATGATTGTTTTGTGTCTACAAGTGGCAAGCAGAGAATAAATTTGTAAAATGATTAAATTTGTGAAATTTATTTCTGGGTTAAGAACGTGCAGGATTAGCCAGGTCTGATTCTGGATCTAATGTTCATGCAAGCTGATGATGCTGATGAACTTAAGGAATCAAGAGATCTGATCAAGAAATTGTAAGAGCCAGCTACAGATCTTGGGATGATAGAGAGTATGGAGCCAGGTTGCGATTTTGAGAGAAAGAGAAGAGAGATTGAAGATGCTTTACATTGTTAGATATTTTGGGAGAAGTCGAGAAGACTGATAAAGATTGAAGATTGAAGACTCGACACTGAAGACTCGTCAACATTCGAGGGGGAGTCTGTTGGTGCATGCGTCTGTCGACTTCGTCTTGTATCGAGTCTTGTTTGTTTGTAAATAGATCAGGGCACGTTATTCGAGAAAAATGTCAAATATAGGGTGAGAGGCAATTTCAAACGGAATTGGAAGTTGTAATTTCGTTTGAAATCACTCATGTCACATTCAAACGAAATTAGTGATTCCGTTTGAATGTAATTTCGCTTGAGGCAGTTTCAAGCGGAATTACCTCACCTATATATATATGTGTCTGCTGATTTCGTTTGAAGTAGTTCTGTGATTCCGGTTTGAGAGCCGAAGTGCTGCCGAAGTGTCTACTCGCTGTAAAACTTTGTCAAATCAATCAAAAGACAGTTTAAAGTGATATTCTAGCTGAATTGAACTCAATACGTCTATTTCCGCCTTTCGTATTGAGAAAAACTCTTCTGAATGACTCGTTCGGGTCTGTAATCGATCCTACAAAGACTAATAGCAACAAATTGTTATGGTGTATGTAAAAGTCGATGTACCCTTAGCAAGATTTTGTTGCGACTCATTTTACCTTGCTACAATGATGAGATGGTTATGGTGGGAAGATTTGCATAAGCATCATTAGTAATTTCCTTACTTTCATACTTGTGGTGCACGACGAATAAGCTTTGCTTTCACACAAAGATAACAACATTTATTCCAAAATAAATGTTTAATCTCGTCGATGTGTTTTATACATGAGAAACACATGGAACCACAGCGAAGGAAACGCTGGCCAAGTCTAATCAGAACCTTTACCTGCAACAGGAGCTGAGCCTGAAGCTCTGTGGAACCAACAAATTTCTGAAGCAATCGTCCAATACGAATCAAACAACAAACATAAGGAAACCGATGCGACTAGGAAAGTCAAGGCATCCATTGTCATGACTAAGATAGGTGATAGAAACTACCAAGGAGAACTACCAAAGTGTGATAGATGTGGTTATTATCACACAGGTCCGTGCAGGACTCGTAGGTGTGAAATCGGGGCAAGACTGGGCATAGCAAGGAGGCATGCTGGTCTGGTATGAGACATGTGAATGGAATTTAGGACAGTATTAGCAATGGCAAGGCCAAGAGTTGCTACGGATGTGGCGACAAAGGACACTATCGGAAGGACTGCCCAAAGAAAAGTTCAAGCTTTTGGGAGCATTTTCATGAAGGGAATACGCTAGGCACGCTAGGACCTGAACATAGTTACGAGGACGTTCCTTATAAACTGACACATTGCATCCGTTCTATTTGATACCGGCGCCGACTTTGGTATTAAGTCTTTGGAACTTAAGGATATACTTAGCTTAGGAACAAGTAAGCTAGACTCCCCACATGCTATAGAGTTGGCAAATGGGAAATCAGTCGAAATGGATAAAGTTATTAAGGGTTGTATACTTGGACCTGGGGAAACGAAAATTCTCTATCAACCTTTTACCAGTTGGTTTAGGTAGTTTTGATGTGGTAGTCGTCATGGATTGGATATCCAAGAATAAGACTGAAGTTGTTTGTAACGAGAAAATCATTCGCATCCCTCTTGCGAATGATGGAACACTCATCATGCATGGAGAGAAAGGAGACACACCACTATGAATCATCAATTGTATGAAGGCGCAGAAGTGCTTAAGGAAAGGATGTGTTGCATTCGTGGCACACGTAGTAGATAAGAGGGCTGAGGAGCCAAAACTCGAAGACATTCCTGTGGTGAAGGAATTTCCTGATGTTTTTCTCGAAGATCTGCCAGGATTACCTCCACAAAGACAAGACAAGTCGAGATCCATATTGACTTGGTTCCAGGTGCCACTCCTGTAGCCAAGGCACCCTACCGACTTGCGCCATCCGAGATGCAAGAACTATCTACACAACTCCAGGAGTTGTTGGATAAAGGATTCATAAGGCCGAGCTTCTCGCCTTGGGAAGCTCCAGTTTTATTTGTAAAGAAGAAGGATGGAACACTGTGGATGTGTATCGGTTATAGAGAATTGAATAAGCTCACTGTCAAGAATCGGTACCCACTATCGAGGATTAACGACTTAATCGATCAGTTGCAAGGATCGAGTTACTACTCCAAGATCGACCTTCGATCTGGATATCATCAGTTAAGGATCCAAGAAGAGAGCATACCAAAGACTGTATTCAGGACGTATTATGGGCATTACGAGTTCCTAGTGATGCCATTTGGATTGAGAACGTGCTAGCAGTATGTATGGATTTGATGAATCGTGTTTGCAAACTATATCTCGATAAATTCATGATTGTATTTATCGATGATATTCTGATTTATTTCCGAACGAAAGAAGAGCAAGAACAACACCTCAGGACCATTCTGGAACTACTGAAGAAAGAGAAGCTTTATGCAAAGTTCTCAAAGTGAAAATTCTGGATTCACGAAGTACAGTTCGTTGGTCATGTCATGAATGAGAAGGGCATTCATGTAGACCCAGCAAAGATAAAGGCAATAAAGAATTGGGAAGCTCCCAAGACACCAACCGAAGTTCGACAATTCTTGGGATTAGCGGGCTATTACCGCAGATTTATCGAGAACTTCTCCAAGATTTCTCAACCGTTGACTTCCCTTACGCAGAAGGATAAGAAGTACAACTGGGGTGATAAGTAGGAAGAAGCCTTCCAACTTCTCAAAAACAAGCTATGCGATAAACCGATACTATCTTTACCCGAAGGCACTGAGGGCTTCGTGGTGTACTGCGACACTTCGCATCAAGGATTGGGTTGCGTGCTCATGCAATGCCAAAAGGCCATCGCCTACGCTTCAAGACAGTTGGAAGTGCATGAAAGGGACTACACCACACAAGACCTGGAGCTAGGTGCGGTGGTGTTTGCCTTGAAGATCTAGCGACATTATTTATATGGTACTCGATGTACTATCTTCATAGATCACAAAAGCCTACAGCACATATTTTATCAGAAAGAATTAAATATGCGTCAGCAACGGTGGGTTGAGTTGCTAAACGACTATGACCATGAGATTAAGTACCATCCTGGAAAGGCTAACGTTGTAGCAGATGTGTTAAGTCGAAAAGAAAGGGTTAAGACCTTAAAGGTTCGAGCATTGGAAATGACTATTCAAACAAATCTTACTGCACGCATTCATGACCCACAACAAGAAGCCCTTAAGAAGGAGAATCGTAGAGCTAAATAACTCCGAGGTATGGAGAAGAAATTGGTGCCAAATAAAGAAGGAACCTTATACTTTATGGGGCGTATTTGGGTTCCGCTCTATGGCGGTATTCGAGAAGTCATCTTTGATGAAGCTCACAAGTCGAGATACTCGATCCACCCAGGATCGGACAAAATGTATCAAGACCTGAAAGAATAATACTGGTGGCCAAGGCTTAAGAGCGACGTAGCTGTTTACGTTGGAAAATGCCTAACCTGTGCCAAGGTCAAGGCTGAATATCAGAAACTGTCCAACAACCAGAGATACCCACGTGGAAGTAGGAGCAAATCTCAATGGACTTCATAACCAAACTACCCAGGACCCCTAGAAGGCATGACATGATATGGGTGAAAGTTGATCGATTGACGAAGTCTGCACATTTTCTACCAATCCGAGAGAAGGATAGCACTGGAAAGCTTGTTGAGCTGTATCTTAAGGAAATTGTGGCACGTCATGGAGTGCCTATTTCGATAATTTCAGACAGAAATGGACGTTTTGTCTCAAGGATCTGGCAATCCTTCCGGGAGGCCTTTGGATCTCAGCTAGATCTAAGCACGGCCTTCCATCCGCAAACTGACTGTCAAAGCGAATGGACCATCCAAACACTAGAAGATATACTTGGCGCATGTGTTATGGATCTAGGCGGCAGCAGGGATACTCATCTACCTTTAGTTGAGTTTTCCTATAATAACAGCTACCATACGAGCATAAAAGCTGCACCGTTCGAAACTCTATATGGCCGCAGGTGCCGCTCGCTGTTATGTTGGGTAGACGTTGGAGACAAGCAGTTGATTGGCCCTGAGCTTGTTCAAGAGACGACCGACAAGATCATGCAGATCTGAGAGCGCATTAAGGCGGCTCGAGATCGACAAAAGAGCTACGCTGATCGCAGATGAAAACCCTTAAAATTCAAGGTGGGAGACAAAATTTTGTTGAAAGTCTCACCCTGGAAGGGCGTAGCAAGGTCCGGGAAACGTGGAAAGTGGAATCCACGGTGAATGGTCCAATGTATCCAACAAATTTGCGTCGTCAAACGTTCCAAAACCAAGACGAGCATAAATTTACCATTCAAGATCTTGGAAAGAATTGGTACCGTGGCGTACAAGTTGGAATTACCGGAAGAACTTAACGGAGTACATGATACGTTTCATGTGTCCAACCTCAAAAAGAGTCCAACCCAGGAAACAGTCATCATCCCTGCGGATGAGATGCATATCGACGACACCCTCCACTTTACTGAAGAACCCGTTGAGGTTACAGACTGGAAAGTCAACAAGACTCGAAGGAGTAGTGTTAAGCTTGTCAAAGTACGTTGGAACTCTAAACACGGACCCGAGTACACGTGGGAATGTGAAGACCAGTTCAAAGCCAAGTACCCCCATCTGTTCGAGAAAGCTCCTGCGGGAGATGACTCAGCCAGAATTTCAGGACGAAATTCTTTTAAGGGGGGGAGACTGTGACAACTGGCACACAATTGGTAATTTCTATACAGTCTAATTATTAGTAAATATCTGCAATTATGTGCTTAAATGTCAACATTGTCTAATTTCATGCTATACATGTGAATTCATGCACTTTTATACTTCAAATATTGCTTTATGCATTACTTTAGCGTTGCGTCAGAAAGACTAGTAAACTCACCGGTAAGACACACTGTGTTAGCAGTTCTGCAGAAATCAGTCAGATAATAGAATTAGGGCCTAGGAGTAGGTCCAACATCTAAAATACAATAAAACCCAAGTGTGGATACGAGGGTTAACATATAAACTTTCCGGAAGCCAAACTATGCACTAAAAAGCACCCGAAACTTATCTAAAATGCTGAAATCAGCATAATTCAGCAACAATTCAGCTATAATCAGCTTTTAAGCACATTAATATCATGTAGAATTTATGTTTTATTGTCCAAAATAACTTACAAAGTGTCGGGAATTAAAACTGCCACAAAAAGTGCTTTATACCTAGTGTAACTGCGCAATTCAGCACTTTAACGAACCGTAACGAACCGAACAACCGGACAATAACTGGGACATCAAAATTTGACTAGAAGTAATGTTTTTATGATATTAAACTAGTATTGATGATAGAACACCTTAAAAATCATAAAAACCCCTAAACACACTTAAACATACTTAAACCTTACCGTTTACACTTTAAACCTTCAACTTCCAAAATTTTACATTTTACCCCCTTCACCAAATCCGGCCCCTATGGGTCCCACCTAAAGATTTTACTTGATTTTATTAGATTATATTAGATCTTATGTAGGGAATATTCTAGTAATATACCATATGAAAGATCTTTAAAAGTCCTAAACAAATCACACTTCCTCACTCACTAATCTTCTACCTTTCTTCTTCCTTTGCTCATGGCTCAACACCCACACACTTACACATTCATTTTCAAACTTCAATCATTCAATCCAAGGTGATATAGTGGTGTATGGAGGCCATTTAGGAAGGTGTATGGTGCTAGAACTTGAAGGACCACCTTGTGGAGCTTTTAACCTCTTGATTTCTTCCTTGTGCTTCATCTTTGTGCCACTTCCATAGTCATTAGAGCTAGTAGTAAGCTTCTTGATCACTAATTTAAGTCATGTTTATGTTATGTACAAGATTCACCATCTAAACAACTTAACTTCTAATGTTAAAAATGAAAAGATCTAACATATTCATGAAGAAAATAAGTGATTACATGAATTTTTAGTGTAAGTAATGAAGTTGTTTATGTTATATCTTGAGTTTATGATTAGATCAAGTATGTTAAAGCTTAGATCCACCAAGTTAAGCATGGATCTTGAGGATCCATGGTTGAACTTGAAGATGAACATGTGAAGCATAATGTGAACTTGAAATAGGAATTTTTACACATAAACTTGTAATCTTGAAGTAATAAAGTGTGTGTTAAACTAATTTTTGAAACTAATATCTATGAAAAGTTTGTTAAAAGTTTAACACAAAGCTTGTTTATGAAAGATCTAAAGATATTAAACATGGGTCTTGAAAGATCCATGGTTAAACATGATATTAAAAAATGATGATCTTTCTAATAAACATAAAAGTAGTTTTGGAACATGATTTACAAGGTTTGAAAACATAAAACTCATGGATGAATGAGTTAGTGGATTAAAGTTTCATATAAGTTTGTTTAAAATACAAAAGAACACTTGTTTTTGGAAAGATCATAATATGTAAAGTGTAGATCTAAAAGACTACACATTTTTAACAAGAGACAAGATCACCATGATGTTTCATATGAAGAAGTTAGTGTTTATTGTTGATGATTGTTATTAGAAAATTGTTTTGATGTTGAAAAGAAAATAAACACATGTTTTGAAAACATGAGAAACCTCCATTTTTAGGGGAAACTATGTCAAAATTTTTATAAAATTTTGACACTTAGAAAAATATAAGTTGTGGCGAAACTTATTCCCTAAAAATTCACCTAAAAATATTTACCAAGGTTTCCCTAATTTTTGTAAGAAACTACAAGTTAAGAAATGATTATTTCTTCAAGATAAAGTTTAATATTAAGTATGTATATTTTTGAGGAAAATATATATATATATATATATATATATATATATAGGGTAAGGTTCATGCGAGAACCACCCTTATTGCAAGAACCGCGGGAACCAATGTGAACACAACCTAAAATAGCTAAAAAAACCTAACCCCCACTCCCCCCCCCCCCCCAAAAAAAAAAAAACTAAACCCCCCACCCCAAGCTAAAATGCTAAAAACTAAACCCCCAAAAAACCTAAAAAAAAAATTGTGTGATTTTTAGCTATTTTTAGGCATTTTTGGTTGTGTTCACATTGGTTCTCGCGGTTCTCGCAATAAGAGGTCGTTCCTAACGGATCTTCGTCCTATATATATATATATTCTGTGATCACCAAATTTTATGCTAAGTGTATATTATGTGTATCATATGTAGTAGTGTATTAGGAACTTGAAAATACATATACAAATATATGAGAATACATAAGTGTATAAGTGTACAAAAATTCCTCACAAAGAAGCACATGGAAAAATACAAGAAAATATATTTATGAAAATATATTTCTTAACATATTATTTAACTTGGACAAGTTATGAACTTAAAAATATATTTTTGGACAAAAATATATAACCAATACCAAGTATTGGAATTTATACAATATCGGGTGAATATCAAGAATGACTATATATATTTTATAGCATTGCCAAAATATATATGTTTCATACAAGTCTTAGAAATATATTACTTTTAGGAAATATAATTCCGGAAAGTAATAAAAATCAAAGTATTGATTTTTGGTGAAAAACAAAAAATACACAAGTGTTTACATAAAATACAAGTATACTTTCCTAAGAATACTTGTATAAAATAATATTGAGAATATTATTTTACGAAATACTTATATTTATTTTTGGGAAAATAATATAAGTAACATACCTGAAAAGTTAAAATATAAATTATTTTTAACATCTATTACCTTGAAAAGGGACTACATGAATGAATATATATATTTGAGAAGTAAAATATATATTTACAAAAATACATTACATACATAAAGTGCAAAGGCATGACAAACGGGCGAGACCTGACAAACAAGGGTACAACCTCATAAAGAATGAACATACAAAGAATATATACATAAACAAAAGATGGTGACTTGTACTTGTGTGATACAAGTCTAGTGACTAACATATATAGAACACGTATAGGTCACGACGCTACAAAACCAACCGGTGAAGTTTACGGCGCAGGATACGCAAAGTGTGAGTTCATGTTCCCCCTATTCTTTTAACTGTTTTCAGTTTTATAACTTTGGGTGTGAAATACATGTTTCAAATGTTTCGAATGATTTCAAATGGTATGGTATGTTGAATACAAAACTAAGGAATGATACTATAGATCATGTGACGTATAGGGTGCCATAAGCACCATTAATCAATAATATACCTAGACCGCGGAACAAAAGGTTAGATCTAATGGGTTTCAGGAAACCACACTCTTGGCCACTCTTTTACCAAGCAGTGCTTTTGTGTCTCTAGTCGTGAATCGACAGTCGTGGATCGACAACTAAAAATGCCTATGGTTTGGATGCTTCCTATGTCGTTACACATGTTAGTGGCCTTGCAACCCACTAGCGATCTCGTATTCCTTACATTCACAATATCTAATTACAGATACGTTTTACAAGGTACATACCATGTTTTCATACAAGTATAAAACATTCTATACAAAACTGCATGAACTCACACCAACATTATGTTGACGATTTTCCAAAACTTACATGTATTTTAGGAAACAAGTTGGATCTTAGGCGCTGGTGTTGTTTTCAAGATGTAAATTTCAAGTTTAGATGTCATCCACTTTTGTTTGTATCATAACTTGAGGGTTTTGAGTTGAAACTCAAATGGCTCGTGTTTGTAACATTTCAATCTTATGAATGGATGAACATCTTGTTTTAAATCATATAGTTGTTTACTATAATTGAATGCAATGATATTGAGCAAGTCACACATCATACGCTTCCGCAAAAGTCAGGGTGTGACAATACACTTGTCCTTTGTTGTGTGTGCTTTAATGTTAAGGTATAAACCATTTTTATAAATATAAAACACATTTCGTTGCGTGTGAAAATACTGTAAATAAACCGTATAAAACCACGTAAGTCAATTTGCTTTACCAGAATGAACTGAAAACTTCATAGTCTCTTGTGATGCATCTAAATTAGGATTTGGATGTGTGTTGATGCAACAACAAAAGGTGATTGCTTATGCCTCTAGACAACTAAAGAAGCATGAAGAAAATTATATAATGCATGATCTAGAGCTAGGAGCGATAAATTTCGCTCTCAAGATTTGGAGACATTATCTTTATGGTAGTAAGTTTACTATCTTCACAAATCATAAAAGTTCAAGGTATGTGTTCGGACAAAAAGAATTAAATATGAGGCAAAGACGCTAGATAGAAATCCTTAGTGATTATGATTGTGATATCCAATATCACGCAGGAAAAGCTAACATAGTAGCTGATGCTTTAAACCGAAAGTATCATGAGAAGCCAAAAAGGGTACGTGCTCTTAGATTAAACCTGCAAATAGATTTAAATGAACAGTTGAAAAAGGTACATGGAACAACAATCAATGATGATGCTGAAAGATTGAAAGGAATGATTAAAGAATTAGAAAAAGGAGCAGATGGAATTTGGAGATTCCATAAGAAAAGAATTTTGGTACCTATCCAAGGGAACCTACGAAACAAAATTCTAGAAGAAGCTCATAAATCTAACCATACGATGCATCCTGGAAATGACAAGATGTATCAAGACTTAAGGAAAAACTTTTGGTGGATAGGATTGAAAAAGGACATAGCAAGTTATGTTACTAAATGTTTAACTTGCTCACAGGTTAAAGCTGAACATCAAAATCTTCAGGGTTACTTCAGCAATTGGAAATACCAATTTGGAAATGGGAGTTGATAACTGTTAGTGCATTTATGTCTATCGCCTCCGTCATCTCAAATCGTAGCTGAAACTGTTAAATTCTAGGTTTTATGTTGTATCTAGTTAGTAAAAGGCAAGGTGGCATTATTGTAAATAAGGAGAACCTCCTTATATCCCTTGGCCTATAAATAGGAACCTAAGGTGTTAGGTTTAGGACTTTTGTAACTTTTGCCATTTTGAAGATTTGAAGCTTAGAGGCTAGAGATAGAAAGTAGAGAGAGAAAGGCAAAAGGTGATTCGTGGTGCATTGTACTATTTTCATACATTTCTATAGAATCACAGATTGAGTACGTCTCGTGTGTTCGGTCACGCACGTTCAAGGATTCCGCACGTCGAACGTGTCACACGCAATCGTTTCGGAGTCAAAACCGGTCCTACAAGTGGTATCAGAGCAGGTGCTCGGTTGCGAAGATCAAACGCACAGATTCGTACAAGATTTGATCAGATTCAGAGCCAAAATCATCCAGATTTGTCAAATTCTTCATATTTTTCTTGTTCTTCACGTTTTTATCTGATTTTTGTCAAATTGAACAGATTTTAACGGTCCAAATTAGCTGATTTTTGGATATGTTGTGCGAAACTATCAGATCTACAAGCCTACAAATTTTCAGATCTAAATTCCAAGCCGTTTGAGAGAAATCTGAAATTTTGTGTTCGAAAAAGTTAAAAAGATGTTGAATGTTGCTGTTCATATTCACTTGAATGTCGTCCGATCGGACAGAAGTCCGATCGGCTAGCTAACCGATTCAAAGCATCCCTCTTTGTAATTCATTTAATTCGTTGACTTTGACTTGCCAGCCGATCGACCGGCACTCTGGCCGAACGGACAGCAAAGCATATCACTGCACCACACTTCATTTCATTGCATTTAAAAGTTGTTGACTTTGTTGACTACTGACCGAACGGACAGCTGTCCGAACGTTCAGCAAGCCGTTTCAAAACGTCACTGCATTTCATTAAAACACGTTGACTTGTTGACTGCTATTCGATCGAACACCTGTCCGATCCACTACACGTCATTACATTTCATTAAAAGCCTTTGACTTTGTTGTCCTAACCGATTGGACAGCTGGCCGAACGGCTAGCATCTCTGACCGATCGACCGGTAATTCGTTTCACACATCCCAACCGATTGATCAGCATTTCGAGTCATTAAGTCAAACACTGCTATCTTTGTCAGTCAACTTTATCTGTGATTCATGTGACATTAATTGCATTCGGTGATCATGTAAATCTCATTACAAGTGTTATCTTCCTTGTAAATCTCATTACGAATCTCGGGGGGGGGGGGTATTCGTTTTTGGTTAGACACATGGGTGGGTGATCTTCCTTTCATGGAAAGATGGCCACATCTATTTGTCCTGGATTTAAATATTTCTTGCAGGATATCAGAGAGATTAGGAACAGATCAAGATTCTGGCGGACATTGTTGGAGTTGGGTTAGATTACCCGAGTCTGATATTGAGCGAAAAGAATGGCGGGAATGCAAAGAAGCTATTCACATGGTGAGATTGTCAAATGATAAGGATACATGGATATGGAACATAGATAAAAAGGACGGATTCTCGGTGAATTCGGTGAAAAAGGCATTAATTTCTGATAGGGGAAACAGTCACCTTCCCAATTTCGAATGGAGCAAATGGGTGCCTATCAAATGCAATATTATGGCATGGAGAGGTAACTTGGATCGTCTAGCTACTAGAGTCAATCTAAGAAGAAGGAATGTGGATATGGCAACGATTATGTGCCCTTTCTGCGACGAGTACGAGGAATCGGTGGAACATTTATTTACGGCTTGCTCGGTGGCGATTAGAGTTTGGGCGGCATTCAGTGATTGGTGCAACATTCCCCCGATATTTGCTTTCGACTTTAAAGATCTGATGGAAATTCATATTTCAAATCAAGGAGAAAAAAAAACGAAAAAGATTTTACGGGGATTGATTGTCATCTCGTGTTGGTGTATATGGAAGGCCAGGAACGAATTGGTGTTCAATCAGATCAGGAGAAGTTCCCAAGAGATTATGATAGACATTAAAACGAGAGGTTTTGGGTGGCTAAAAAATAGAACATCGTGTAATTATATAAGATGGAGGGAATGGTGTAAATATCCCATGTATATGTTGTAATTTTGTCCTTTGCCCGTTTGGGTCGGGGACGTTGTTTTGTATTGGCCTTTTGCCCGTTTGGATCGAAGGTAGGTTTTTTATTGAAGTTTTATTTAAAAAAAAAAGAGTAACCTGCCATTTTGGTCCCTGTGGTTTGGCCAGTTTTGCCACTTTAGTCCAAATCTCAAACTTATTACATCCAGGGCCCTGTGGTTTGCATTTTGTTGCCATTTTGGTCCAAATTTCAAATTTGACCAGATTTCCCATTAATGACATGCTATTTTGTCGGGCATTTTGGTCATTTTAGATTTATTATCTCTTTATTATATAATAAAACCCTGATTATCATCATCTTCAACATATCATCATCTTCAACAGACATCTCTCTCTCTCTCTCTCCACTGTTCTCTCTTTCTTCATCACCATCATCAGTCTACTCCATCTTCATCACCATCATCTCATCTTCATCATCAACATCATCTCCACCCCAACAACCACCCCCACCGTCGCCGCCAACACCACCGTCCCCGCCATCTTCATCACCATCATCTCATCTTCATCACCATCACCCCCACCACTGTATCATCACCATCATCTCATCTTCATCACCATCACCCCCACCACTGTATCATCACCACCGCCACCACCGCCGCCACCACTGTATCATCACCACCTTCGCCGGCGACATCTGACTTTGATTTTATCGGAGTTGTAGCCTTTTTAGGGTTTTGAGCCGAGTGATTCAGTAATTTGATTTGTAGTCCTGTTGTTGATTTTGAAAATTAGGGGTTTTAGGTTTTCTAGGGTTTCGTTTGTTCAAAGCTTCAAATTAAGTGACAATCGGAGAGATTTTTGTTATGTCGTTGACGATGAAGATACAACCGGTCGATTGTTCATCGCCTGAATGTTTCGAGTCGGTGAAGACGGTGTTTCGAGTCGGTGAAGACGGTGCAGAAGTCTCGGTTGAGACGTTTGTTCGTTTTCTCGAGCTTTTTGAGGTCATCGGCGGTTGCGGACAGGATGTTGTAGACGAATTCGGTTGGAGAACCGGTTGATAGTGTACCGAGATCATGAGGCGGAGATAGCATTTCTGTTACGGTTAGGTTTAGGCCTTTGAGGTAATTTGAGTTTTGTTGTTGAATTTGTTATGGATCTGTACGTATTGCTGATTTTGAGCTGCCTAGGGTTTTGAGATGACATTTTGTCTGAAAGTGGTGAAGATAGCAACGACGGTGTGGGGTGGGTGTTGATGGCGGTGGTGAGAAGGGGAGGAGGTGGCGGTGGTGGTGGTGCTTTGGCAGGAAACGAACAGCAGAGAGAGAGTGAAGAGAGAGATGGTGGTGGTGGTGGTGGTGGTGGTGTTGGCGGCAGTGGGATGGTGGTGGTGGGGGTGGTAGCGGTGGTGGTGTGGTCTTCTTGTTGTTCTGGCAGTGACATTGTTGTTGATGTTGTTGTTGTTCTGGCAGT
>JARYGA010047386.1:0-33701 GCA_030545235.1 Helianthus tuberosus | reverse complement strand
AATATAAAATTTAAAACTAAAATATGAATGTACTCGTATGGATAAGAAGAAAGAGGCTTAACCTCCACGCCAACCTTCACTATAAATATTGCCTATCATTTCAAATTCAGAATTGTTCAAACTCTTTTCTTTTCCTTTTGCTTTGCTGTGTCTGTCGCCTCCTTTCTTTTTTTCATATAATCCCATAATAATAATAATAAAGCCTTGTTTCGTTTTAAGTGTTTTAACTCCCGATCACCGCTACCCTTTCCGATTGATATGGAACCCATAACGCATGTCAGGGCTCTGCCCTACTAAGTTCATTGGGATTCGGTCTCGGACATCGAGATAAGGTTGAATTAGGGGTACTATACTTACCACGAGTGCATTATATATTTTTAAATAGCTCAGAAGGTATACCCAAAATTCTACCAGGAGGCTTTCTAGTTGAACCCTGAAACCCCAATCGATATTAAAAATCAAGAAATCAAGATTCCTGGTTCTCAGGCGGGCCGCGTAAAGGTAAGCAGACCCTTACGCGGGGCGCGTCAACTCATGTTTGACCGGATAAGCGTTCCAGATCCACGTGTCATCCACGTGGCACACCTACTGATGACCCAGCAACCCTACGCGTAGACTGGGTGGTTACGCGGGCCGCGTAAGCATAAGCCATGGCTTACGCGGGGCGCGAGAGAACCCAATTTCAGCTATAAATAGCTTGGTTCCTGAGCAGTTCAATGGTGTCGACAAAACTTTCAAATTCATTCTCACTCTGCTCGAATTTCACTTTCAAAGTAGTGGGGTACTGCTACGATACCGGGTATTAACTCGATCGCTGCTACGATTCAATGTCCGATCGATTGAAACTATCCGATGAATGTTTAAGTGCTGCTCAAACTTGGGTTATGCTTTGTCATTCGTCGTTAATTCGATGGATGTTTAAGTATTGCACTTTGTCATTCGTTGTGAGGGTTTTAATCTCGTGAGTTATCGTAAATGCTGTATTAGTTACTTACCTAGTTCGTGTGCACTAGGTTACAAGACTAATCAATAGGCTAAACTCTACCCGTATAAATCTGCATGCTTATAATGTGAGTCATTCTCTTTTTATCAAATTACTTTCAAAAGCATGTTTATTTTCAAAGTTATAATTACAGGGATTAAGTCTTTGTAATCACCAAACGTACAGCCGGTATGTGGGGTTTTGTATACATTACTTGATAATCTTCACCATTGGACAACGAGTTAGCCAAGGGGTGATATGACCATAGTCACAGACACCATTGGACAAATGGGGAAGCCAATGGATGGTCGAGTGACAAATACCGTGGGTAGTTGGTTGATATCAGAAACATTGTAATCGCTCTTAATACTGTAGATTATAACAAATGTGTCGTTTTAAGCAAAATGAATGAACTCACCAGTATTTCCTGCTGACAAAACCTTTTTAAAACGTGTTTCAGGTAATTACAGTAGATTGGAGTAAGAGATGGATACGGCACTGAAAGGCTTCAAGAAGTGGCTTATTTTATTAATTAAATCAAATTAAGAAATATTGTTTTATGTAATTGGGTTTATCCCTTATTAAAGCTACCTTTGTAAAACATGGGTTTATCCCATCTATTTAATAAATAAAATCCGGTGTTTTCTAAACTCTGATATTTCTCCTAACTCACGGCCCTGATGAAATTTTCGTTGCAATGTTTTTCTAAATAACCACCGGTACCACTTGGCTGTTCGCGGCTCCCGATTCCGTCCAGGGTGGGGTCGGCGGACGTGACAGAAGGTGGTATCAGAGCCAAGCCACTGATTTATGCTTATAGGTGTTGTGATAATAATACCTAAGCTTATATAAAAGAGTTAGGAGATTTATATTAAATGGTAGCCCACAGGATAGCATTTAGACTTGAACTTAAGAAAAGATGCCTTAGTATAAGCTTCGAGATAAGCTAAGTACTTGTGTAAATAAAGTATGATAGGTTTTGGTATGCCGTAAGAATGACGATTAGAACATTGCAGGCAATAACACTTAACTGCTGTTAATTCTTGATTATTGATACTACTTGGACTAGAATAAGATATGTTATGGGAATACAAATTTCCCTAATTCTGGATGAAAGCCTAATAAAAGAGGCACCTTTAAAATCTTGAAAAGATACTATTTATGGGAATATACAAATTTTTCTCCGACAAGACTGGGTATGGTGTAGCAGACTCTCCAGTTTGTCCGGATATACTGAGGTTACCTCTCCGGCGAGAACCGGATAAGACGGGGTATATAATATGTCAGCAAGTGACAAGTTTTCCCTAAATAATATCATGATCTGATATCTGATTTATTTTGGAAATATGAATCTGGTAAATACATTAACCTTACTAAGGGTATGTATATTACAGCATGTGAAATATGTGATTATATAGATATGTATATCTATAAGGAATTCCAAAAGTCAATTAAGAATAAAGCACAAGCATATGTGTCAATAATAAATCTAGATTTCTCTCTCAGGAATCTTTTGTATATATCTATAATTCTGATATCAAACATTATTTCGTTTGATCATCTGTCTCGTAACTCATGCAACAATATAAAACAATGGGAAACCCTTTAAGTTGGTACGCCATCAAAAGTATAAGAATTTCCAATGCGTTACCATAAACTATTAACACAAGTAAGAAGCATGTAAAGTTGTGCTAGTACACAAGAAAACACATGAAACTTAAATTATACGTCCACAGACGTCAAAGTATATCACACACGACTTCCAAGGCAAGACCTTTGGAAAATATAAAGTGGGCACGATGACACCAATGCTAATTTCGTCAGTAAAAGAACTACTAATAAAAAAAACAGTACTTTGCCACGTGATCCTACGAACGACACGAATCTCGCTGAGGTACGTTGGAACAAGATTTCACAAACATCGATGCACAGTCTAATCGGACTCATAAATTATTATCACTCCGAAAGAAGTCACATATCTTTGCAACTCCCCTATTTCATTTTATTCGACATTTCCTGGTAATGTCACTTAACAACAGTTATCACACAAAATTTCCAGATAAAATTCTTAAATTTCTTTTGTTAAAATTCTGACCTCTGTGAATAGACTACTCCTCTTAATAATCATTATACCATGAGGATTTTCATAGTAGCAGATATTGATCTGTTTCATTTCTTGATAAATCCACACATTACACATGCACTGTTTGTTGCGCATATGGTTCATTTGATTTATGAAAACCACTATAGGGCTTCATTCCAATTTGTTGTCTTATCCAAACTCAAATATCATTTCGCTATAATTGATTTTGGCACTGTGAACCGCATTATTGCAAAACGATGACTCTTTGATATCGAGTCAATGAATTTCTTGAAAAACTCAAATTTCCTTTGGTATACATGGTTTTTGGTTGTGACCATGTCAGAACTTTCTTATTGATACATGAACTCATTGTGTTTAAACCAAGTTCCATTGTTTGAACTTGCTCGCATTTACGTATTTTATTTTAAGATCCCATATGATGGATTGCAGCTATCATATTCAAAGTAGTCCCAACAAGCACTTTATTTGTTTTGAACCATAACATGCTTGCTTGGCCTTCGACTTCACTGAATTATTTCTTTGATTACAATCACCTTATGGTGACGTTTTCACAAAATCTGAAGCTTGCGCTAATCTCGGATTTAATTATTTATTTATTTATATTGAATCCGCTTTGTTGATTTATTCTATACAAGCAATCTTAAAACAATCATGTGCTAAGATAATGATACACAAATTCATTTCCTATTTCAGTATATCTCTTAATAGTTCTTACAGCATCAATCGAGTCTTTTGTGATATTTATTGCTTTATCATCGTTGATCGAAAAACATTATATAAATTTAATTGATTATATATGGAAACTTACATAAGTAATTACCTAATTTACAATATAGTATTCCTATATTTAGAATTCTTGTTAAACCATTGAGGTGAAGAATTTATATTTTTATATATATGTATAAAAATATGTTTGAGGTATACTCTCGTTTAAATTTTATGTTTAGTTAATATTAGTTTTATTGTTAGTAATAATATATTAATAGTAGTAGTGTTTTTAGGTACTAGGGTTATTGTCAGGGGCATGTATTGGGTAGCCTAGCCTTAGTTAGGCATGGACTGATCACTCATGCTTAAACAAGGCAGCACTAACCAATATCCAACCATGATAATGACTAGTTAATGTATATAAATTAAGTCATCATACTTATTTAGTAAATTTTAATTATATATAAAAATCTTTTTATATAAAAATATATATACTTTGTACTGTAAGGAGAAGACATATTTTCATAAATAATACAAGAATTAGAGGGACGAATGAAATTATATAAATAATTGTCTAAGTATTCATGGACAAGACATTTTATACTTATAAGTAATTGTTCATCTTGTTTAATATTCCACAACTATTAAATACTTATAGAAATTTTATGTATCAAGATCGACAAAAGAGTTATGCAGATCAGAGACGTAAACCCTAGAGTTTTCATTAAAAGCTTTCAGTTGATTATACGGTGAATTTGTTCAATCACCATAATTATTAAACTATTTCAATCATTACGACACCTTGCGGTATTGGTATAAACTTATAGCTCATGTTAAAAAGGATAATAATAACACTAAATTTTGTTTTTAGTTTTCTTATATTCAGCTTATGAAAGTTACATGTGTAGTAGAATTACTTTATATATTATAAAAAATATTATTATTTTACAACCATACACATAAATTACTATCTAAAGTAAATAAGATAAATATAGTATCACATAAAAGTTTATAAGGATTCTTATTGTCTTTTAAAGTTCTAATCTTTTAAAGTTAAAAAAAAGTTAAATTTTGATAAAATTACATAAAAGGAATTTTATATTTGATAAACTTATGTTTAGATTTTCAAATTTACTTTTATACGTATGGTTACTATAACATATTATTTTAACTATTCTATAGTAATAAGAATAAATATATAAGTAGAAAGTAATTACCTAAGTATAACTTTCTGCATATGTATATTTTTTTATACATATGGTTTAGTGTGCGTATATATATAAATTTAATAAATTTGTTACCTTCACAGATTTAGTTCATATGACTTTCTATATTAAGTTTATTATAAAAATCGCAGAGGACTCATATTAATTGTGTGAAACTAATGTTTACAAGCCAATTAAAATTTTAGTCTTAAGGTAGCTGGAAATTAATGAATGAACAAAGTACTAATTAGAGTTTAACATATCTAAATATGGTTATAACAATATTATAGGATCTCACGATCGTCTACACGTAATCTATTATCTCACGATCATCGTTTAAGGTACGGACGCAAAAAGTCTTAATGCAATTATGTATTAAGAAAATAATACACTAACTCTATTGTCTTTTCGTGTATCCTTGCAATTCACTCATCTCAGCACATTGATTTTCTCATATCATAATTCAGTATTTGACAAATCATTTTCATGCTTTTATTTCATTTTGAACCTGTCACTTCTAAGTCTTCCTCAGTTGCCAATCAAAGTAAGCTTTCTTTTGATAAAGAATTTTATTGATTCTAAAAATCCTTCACATACAGTTTAGATATCTATAGATCATATATCTTTTGGCTTGAACCTAGTCACCTTGGAAATTATATCATTTCACCTCATTCGTTTGTCATCGATTTCTTGAACTAATTCAGTTGAATCATTGAATCCTATTTATGATACAACTCGTATTCACAAAATTTGATATTTTAATTCTGTATAATTCACCTTAATATTATTTTTATTGACTAAAATGTGACATAAGTCTAAAAGAAATATCATAACCCAAATCTCGAGGACGAGATTTAAAACAAGGTGGGGAGAATGTAACATTCGTATTTTTATCATATAAATTATAGGTTTGGTTAAATTTATTAACCACTAGTAACTAGTTTATTTTAATATAATTATTCAACCCAAATAGTTTAAAACACTATTTTATATAGTTGGTTGAAATAATATAAGTAATTGGCCTGTATATGGGTGACATTTCTAAATAAAATAAAAGTATATAAAAACTTATATTATTAGACGGGTAGATTACGGGTAAGTTAACTGTAAGAAATATAAAGTACCTAGACGGGCCTAGGAACCGTATAATAATTAAATTATAAAAATACATTGTATTTTGAACATACTCTATTTTTAATGAAACTTGGTTCAAAATGTAGATATAAATATTCTCGTTCGAATGACATATTTATTGTTTTATAAAACGTCATATTTTATAAGTTATAAAGCACCAAATAAGTAAAGCATTTGAATTAATTATAATATATATAATAATAAACTAATAATAAATAAATTAAAATTTAAAATCTAGAAAGTGGAAGTGTCAGACATAATTTCGAAATTATGAAAGCCACCACTATGTGTCCAACATGAATTCATGCAATTTCCTATATATTGATACGTGTCTCTATAAGAATGAAATAATAATATAAAATTTAAAACTAAAATATGAATGTACTCGTATGGATAAGAAGAAAGAGGCTTAACCTCCACGCCAACCTTCACTATAAATATTGCCTATCATTTCAAATTCAGAATTGTTCAAACTCTTTTCTTTTCCTTTTGCTTTGCTGTGTCTGTCGCCTCCTTTCTTTTTTTCATATAATCCCATAATAATAATAATAAAGCCTTGTTTCGTTTTAAGTGTTTTAACTCCCGATCACCGCTACCCTTTCCGATTGATATGGAACCCATAACGCATGTCAGGGCTCTGCCCTACTAAGTTCATTGGGATTCGGTCTCGGACATCGGGATAAGGTTGAATTAGGGGTACTATACTTACCACGAGTGCATTATATATTTTTAAATAGCTCAGAAGGTATACCCAAAATTCTACCAGGAGGCTTTCTAGTTGAACCCTGAAACCCCAATCGATATTAAAAATCAAGAAATCAAGATTCCTGGTTCTCAGGCGGGCCGCGTAAAGGTAAGCAGACCCTTACGCGGGGCGCGTCAACTCATGTTTGACCGGATAAGCGTTCCAGATCCACGTGTCATCCACGTGGCACACCTACTGATGACCCAGCAACCCTACGCGTAGACTGGGTGGTTACGCGGGCCGCATAAGCATAAGCCATGGCTTACGCGGGGCGCGAGAGAACCCAATTTCAGCTATAAATAGCTTGGTTCCTGAGCAGTTCAATGGTGTCGACAAAACTTTCAAATTCATTCTCACTCTGCTCGAATTTCACTTTCAAAGTAGTGGGGTACTGCTACGATACCGGGTATTAACTCGATCGCTGCTACGATTCAATGTCCGATCGATTGAAACTATCCGATGAATGTTTAAGTGCTGCTCAAACTTGGGTTATGCTTTGTCATTCGTCGTTAATTCGATGGATGTTTAAGTATTGCACTTTGTCATTCGTTGTGAGGGTTTTAATCTCGTGAGTTATCGTAAATGCTGTATTAGTTACTTACCTAGTTCGTGTGCACTAGGTTACAAGACTAATCAATAGGCTAAACTCTACCCGTATAAATCTGCATGCTTATAATGTGAGTCATTCTCTTTTTATCAAATTACTTTCAAAAGCATGTTTATTTTCAAAGTTATAATTACAGGGATTAAGTCTTTGTAATCACCAAACGTACAGCCGGTATGTGGGGTTTTGTATACATTACTTGATAATCTTCACCATTGGACAACGAGTTAGCCAAGGGGTGATATGACCATAGTCACAGACACCATTGGACAAATGGGGAAGCCAATGGATGGTCGAGTGACAAATACCGTGGGTAGTTGGTTGATATCAGAAACATTGTAATCGCTCTTAATACTGTAGATTATAACAAATGTGTCGTTTTAAGCAAAATGAATGAACTCACCAGTATTTCCTGCTGACAAAACCTTTTTAAAACGTGTTTCAGGTAATTACAGTAGATTGGAGTAAGAGATGGATACGGCACTGAAAGGCTTCAAGAAGTGGCTTATTTTATTAATTAAATCAAATTAAGAAATATTGTTTTATGTAATTGGGTTTATCCCTTATTAAAGCTACCTTTGTAAAACATGGGTTTATCCCATCTATTTAATAAATAAAATCCGGTGTTTTCTAAACTCTGATATTTCTCCTAACTCACGGCCCTGATGAAATTTTCGTTGCAATGTTTTTCTAAATAACCACCGGTACCACTTGGCTGTTCGCGGCTCCCGATTCCGTCCAGGGTGGGGTCGGCGGACGTGACAGAAGGTGGTATCAGAGCCAAGCCACTGATTTATGCTTATAGGTGTTGTGATAATAATACCTAAGCTTATATAAAAGAGTTAGGAGATTTATATTAAATGGTAGCCCACAGGATAGCATTTAGACTTGAACTTAAGAAAAGATGCCTTAGTATAAGCTTCGAGATAAGCTAAGTACTTGTGTAAATAAAGTATGATAGGTTTTGGTATGCCGTAAGAATGACGATTAGAACATTGCAGGCAATAACACTTAACTGCTGTTAATTCTTGATTATTGATACTACTTGGACTAGAATAAGATATGTTATGGGAATACAAATTTCCCTAATTCTGGATGAAAGCCTAATAAAAGAGGCACCTTTAAAATCTTGAAAAGATACTATTTATGGGAATATACAAATTTTTCTCCGACAAGACTGGGTATGGTGTAGCAGACTCTCCAGTTTGTCCGGATATACTGAGGTTACCTCTCCGGCGAGAACCGGATAAGACGGGGTATATAATATGTCAGCAAGTGACAAGTTTTCCCTAAATAATATCAT
The DNA here is from genome assembly GCA_030545235.1 of Helianthus tuberosus. Lineage (NCBI taxonomy): Eukaryota > Viridiplantae > Streptophyta > Magnoliopsida > Asterales > Asteraceae > Helianthus > Helianthus tuberosus. The sequence continues at coordinate 24,916 of JARYGA010047386.1, read as the reverse complement.
GATCTGATATCTGATTTATTTTGGAAATATGAATCTGGTAAATACATTAACCTTACTAAGGGTATGTATATTACAGCATGTGAAATATGTGATTATATAGATATGTATATCTATAAGGAATTCCAAAAGTCAATTAAGAATAAAGCACAAGCATATGTGTCAATAATAAATCTAGATTTCTCTCTCAGGAATCTTTTGTATATATCTATAATTCTGATATCAAACATTATTTCGTTTGATCATCTGTCTCGTAACTCATGCAACAATATAAAACAATGGGAAACCCTTTAAGTTGGTACGCCATCAAAAGTATAAGAATTTCCAATGCGTTACCATAAACTATTAACGCAAGTAAGAAGCATGTAAAGTTGTGCTAGTACACAAGAAAACACATGAAACTTAAATTATACGTCCACAGACGTCAAAGTATATCACACACGACTTCCAAGGCAAGACCTTTGGAAAATATAAAGTGGGCACGATGACACCAATGCTAATTTCGTCAGTAAAAGAACTACTAATAAAAAAAACAGTACTTTGCCACGTGATCCTACGAACGACACGAATCTCGCTGAGGTACGTTGGAACAAGATTTCACAAACATCGATGCACAGTCTAATCGGACTCATAAATTATTATCACTCCGAAAGAAGTCACATATCTTTGCAACTCCCCTATTTCATTTTATTCGACATTTCCTGGTAATGTCACTTAACAACAGTTATCACACAAAATTTCCAGATAAAATTCTTAAATTTCTTTTGTTAAAATTCTGACCTCTATGAATAGACTACTCCTCTTAATAATCATTATACCATGAGGATTTTCATAGTAGCAGATATTGATCTGTTTCATTTCTTGATAAATCCACACATTACACATGCACTGTTTGTTGCGCATATGGTTCATTTGATTTATGAAAACCACTATAGGGCTTCATTCCAATTTGTTGTCTTATCCAAACTCAAATATCATTTCGCTATAATTGATTTTGGCACTGTGAACCGCATTATTGCAAAACGATGACTCTTTGATATCGAGTCGATGAATTTCTTGAAAAACTCAAATTTCCTTTGGTATACATGGTTTTTGGTTGTGACCATGTCAGAACTTTCTTATTGATACATGAACTCGTTGTGTTTAAACCAAGTTCCATTGTTTGAACTTGCTCGCATTTACGTATTTTATTTTAAGATCCCATATGATGGATTGCATCTATCATATTCAAAGTAGTCCCAACAAGCACTTTATTTGTTTTGAACCATAACATGCTTGCTTGGCCTTCGACTTCACTGAATTATTTCTTTGATTACAATCACCTTATGGTGACGTTTTCACAAAATCTGAAGCTTGCGCTAATCTCGGATTTAATTATTTATTTATTTATATTGAATCCGCTTTGTTGATTTATTCTATACAAGCAATCTTAAAACAATCATGTGCTAAGATAATGATACACAAATTCATTTCCTATTTCAGTATATCTCTTAATAGTTCTTACAGCATCAATCGAGTCTTTTGTGATATTTATTGCTTTATCATCATTGATCGAAAAACATTATATAAATTTAAATATAAATTTAATTGATTATATATGGAAACTTACATAAGTAATTACCTAATTTACAATATAGTATTCCTATATTTAGAATTCTTGTTAAACCATTGAGGTGAAGAATTTATATTTTTATATATATGTATAAAAATATGTTTGAGGTATACTCTCGTTTAAAGTTTATGTTTAGTTAATATTAGTTTTATTGTTAGTAATAATATATTAATAGTAGTAGTGTTTTTAGGTACTAGGGTTATTGTCAGGGGCATGTATTGGGTAGCCTAGCCTTAGTTAGGCATGGACTGATCACCCATGCTTAAACAAGGCAGCACTAACCAATATCCAACCATGATAATAACTAGTTAATGTATATAAATTAAGTCATCATACTTATTTAGTAAATTTTAATTATATATAAAAATCTTTTTATATAAAAACTAGGTTAGAACCCCGTGTATTACACGGGTTGAATAAATGTAATTTATATATTAAATAATAAAATAATTTATTTTTAAAACGCAGTTAAATAGTTGGTTTTATATATTAAATAATGAAAAAAAAAATATATCACACAGTTTAAATCCTCTATTTATACAGTGGGTAAGGTAAACCCAAAAGGCAATGATCAACATTTGATGAATATATAAAATCATAAACACTTCCGCGAGTGTTCGATTTCGAGTATGGCTTTCTCTATTACAACTGCCTGCAAATCTGAACCACATTAAACATTCCAAAAAGAGAAAATATAAAAAATACAATATAACCTCTGACTAAGAGGTAACAGAACAATACAATCAATCCATCAAACCAAACAAAACCAATATATTTGGCAAATCAGAAATGCAAATCAAAACAAAGCTATTAGAAACCAAACCATAATCAAAATAATTAGCTAACCATAAGTAGTCATTAACCCAAAAGAAATAGAATGAAAACAATCAAAACAAACCGGAAGTATGTAGCTGACAAAAAAAAAAAAAAAAAAACGAATCGAAGTAAATGATATGAGCATATGATACCTTGAAGAATTGAAAGTAATGAAGACAATGAAATCTGACCTAAAATATGATGAAAAGATCTTTGAATGCGACATCAAGGTGAACACAAATCGGTAAACACATATGCTTTATAAATCGATCTATGTACGGGATATAACGCAATAGTTGTTTGATACAGATAAAAATGATTTGAATAAGAAATTCAAACAGATAACAAACCGAAATGTAAGCTAAAATCAAAGGTTATTGGGTATTTAGTGATTGGGGTTTTTGACTTTGACTGGAATTTTAGGTAGAGATATATATGAACAGATATATTGAAATTTTAAAGCCATCTACTACTCCCCTAAAATAGGATATTGTTTAATTTTTTTATATAACCAATAAAGGAGCACCGAACTTGAACCGTATTACAATTACAATCCGGTAATGTGAGCGGGAAAAGTAGAAAATAGATGCTCTAAACATTGACACGTGTCCATAGATAGTTTACTTTATTATATTAGAAGAAGAAGATTTCATTTTACATTTGCCGCCGTATCAAAATACATAATTTTGTTAAAAGATATATTGAAAAGCGGGTTATTTTCAAAATAAACTATTTTTTAGTCTTGTAAATATAATTTGATGTTTTTAGATTAAATATTATTATTATTAGTATTATTAATAATTTTAATCATTTAAATGAGAGAATGACAAGTGTCCCAAACCAGGTTTCTTTTATTATATAGTATAGATATATATACTTTGTACTGTAAGGAGAAGACATATTTTCATAAAACAATACAAGAATTAGAGGGACGAATGAAATTATATAAATAATTGTCCAAGTATTCATGGACAAGACATTTTATACTTATAAGTAATTGTTCATCTTGTTTAATATTCCACAACTATTAAATACTTATAGAAATTTTATGTATCAAGATCGACAAAAGAGTTATGCAGACCAGAGACGTAAACCCTAGAGTTTTCATTAAAAGCTTTCAGTTGATTATACGGTGAATTTGTTCAATCACCATAATTATTAAACTATTTCAATCATTACGACACCTTGCGGTATTGGTATAAACTTATAGCTCATGTTAAAAAGGATAATAATAACACTAAATTTTGTTTTTAGTTTTCTTATATTCAGCTTATGAAAGTTACATGTGTAGTAGAATTACTTTATATATTATAAAAAATATTATTATTTTACAACCATACACATAAATTACTATCTAAAGTAAATAAGATAAATATAGTATCACATAAAAGTTTATAAGGATTCTTATTGTCTTTTGAAGTTCTAATCTTTTAAAGTTAAAAAAAAGTTAAATTTTGATAAAATTACATAAAAGGAATTTTATATTTGATAAACTTATGTTTAGATTTTCAAATTTACTTTTATACGTATGGTTACTATAACATATTATTTTAACTATTCTATAGTAATAAGAATAAATATATAAGTAGAAAGTAATTACCTAAGTATAACTTTCTGCATATCTATATTTTTTTATACATATGGTTTAGTGTGCGTATATATATAAATTTAATAAATTTGGTACCTTCACAGATTTAGTTCATATGACTTTCTATATTAAGTTTATTATAAAATTCGCAGAGGACTCATATTAATTGTGTGAAACTAATGTTTACAAGCCAATTAAAATTTTAGTCTTAAGGTAGCTGGAAATTAATGAATGAACAAAGTACTAATTAGAGTTTAACATATCTAAATATGGTTATAACAATATTATAGGATCTCACGATCGTCTACACGTAATCTATTATCTCACGATCATCGTTTAAGGTACGGACGCAAAAAGTCTTAATGCAATTATGTATTAAGAAAATAATACACTAACTCTATTGTCTTTTCGTGTATCCTTGCAATTCACTCATCTCAGCACATTGATTTTCTCATATCATAATTCAGTATTTGACAAATCATTTTCATGCTTTTATTTCATTTTGAACCTATCACTTCTAAGTCTTCCTCAGTTGCCAATCAAAGTAAGCTTTCTTTTGACAAAGAATTTTATTGATTCTAAAAATCCTTCACATACAGTTTAGATATCTATTGATCATATATCTTTTGGCTTGAACCTAGTCACCTTGGAAATTATATCATTTCACCTCATTCGTTTGTCATCGATTTCTTGAACTAATTCAGTTGAATCATTGAATGCTATTTATGATACAACTCGTATTCACAAAATTTGATATTTTAATTCTGTGTAATTCACCTTAATATTATTTTTATTGACTAAAATGTGACATAAGTCTAAAAGAAATATCATAACCCAAATCTCGAGGACGAGATTTAAAACAAGGTGGGGAGAATGTAACATTCCTATTTTTATCATATAAATTATAGGTTTTGTTAAATTTATTAACCACTAGTAACTAGTTTATTTTAATATAATTATTCAACCCAAATAGTTTAAAACACTATTTTATATAGTTGGTTGAAATAATATAAGTAATTGGCCTGTATATAGGTGACTTTTCTAAATAAAATAAAAGTATATAAAAACTTATATTATTAGACGGGTAGATTACGGGTAAGTTAACTGTAAGAAATATAAAGTACCTAGACGGGCCTAGGAACCGTATAATAATTAAATTATAAAAATACATTGTATTTTGAACATACTCTATTTTTAATGAAACTTGGTTCAAAATGTAGATATAAATATTCTCGTTCGAATGACATATTTATTGTTTTATAAAACGTCATATTTTATAAGTTATAAAGCACCAAATAAGTAAAGCATTTGAATTAATTATAATATATATAATAATAAACTAATAATAAATAAATTAAAATTTAAAATCTAGAAAGTGGAAGTGTCAGACATAATTTCGAAATTATGAAAGCCACCACTATGTGTCCAACATGAATTCATGCAATTTCCTATATATTGATACGTGTCTCTATAAGAATGAAATAATAATATAAAATTTAAAATTTAAAACTAAAATATGAATGTACTCATATGGATAAGAAGAAAGAGGCTTAACCTCCACGCCAACCTTCACTATAAATATTGCCTATCATTTCAAATTCAGAATTGTTCAAACTCTTTTCTTTTCCTTTTGCTTTGCTGTGTCTGTCGCCTCCTTTCTTTTTTTCATATAATCCCATAATAATAATAATAATAATAATAATAATAATAATAATAATAATAATAATAAAGCCTTGTTTCATTTTAAGTGTTTTAACTCCCGATCACCGCTACCCTTTCCGATTGATATGGAACCCATAACGCATGTCAGGGCTCTGCCCGACTAAGTTCATTGGGATTCGGTCTCGGACATCGGGATAAGGTTGAATTAGGGGTACTATACTTACCACGAGTGCATTATATATTTTTAAATAGCTCAGAAGGTATACCCAAAATTCTACCAGGAGGCTTTCTAGTTGAACCCTGAAACCCCAATCCATATTAAAAATCAAGAAATCAAGATTCCTGGTTCTCAGGCGGGCCGCGTAAAGGTAAGCAGACCCTTACGCGGGGCGCGTCAACTCATGTTTGACCGGATAAGCGTTCCAGATCCACGTGTCATCCACGTGGCACACCTACTGATGACCCAGCAACCCTACGCGTAGACTGGGTGGTTACGCGGGCCGCGTAAGCATAAGCCATGGCTTACGCGGGGCGCGAGAGAACCCAATTTCAGCTATAAATAGCTTGGTTCCTGAGCAATTCAATGGTGTCGACAAAACTTTCAAATTCATTCTCACTCTGCTCGAATTTCACTTTCAAAGTAGTGGGGTACTGCTACGATACCGGGTATTAACTCGATCGCTGCTACGATTCAATGTCCAATCGATTGAAACTATCCGATGAATGTTTAAGTGCTGCTCAAACTTGGGTTATGCTTTGTCATTCGTCGTTAATTCGATGGATGTTTAAGTATTGCACTTTGTCATTCGTTGTGAGGGTTTTAATCTCGTGAGTTATCGTAAATGCTGTATTAGTTACTTACCTAGTTCGTGTGCACTAGGTTACAAGACTAATCAATAGGCTAAACTCTACCCGTATAAATCTGCATGCTTATAATGTGAGTCATTCTCTTTTTATCAAATTACTTTCAAAAGCATGTTTATTTTCAAAGTTATAATTACAGGGATTAAGTCTTTGTAATCACCAAACGTACAGCCGGTATGTGGGGTTTTGTATACATTACTTGATAATCTTCACCATTGGACAACGAGTTAGCCAAGGGGTGATATGACCATAGTCACAGACACCATTGGACAAATGGGGAAGCCAATGGATGGTCGAGTGACAAATACCATGGGTAGTTGGTTGATATCAGAAACATTGTAATCGCTCTTAATACTGTAGATTATAACAAATGTGTCGTTTTAAGCAAAATGAATGAACTCACCAGTATTTCCTGCTGACAAAACCTTTTTAAAACGCGTTTCAGGTAATTACAGTAGATTGGAGTAAGAGATGGATACGGCACTGAAAGGCTTCAAGAAGTGGCTTATTTTATTAATTAAATCAAATTAAGAAATATTGTTTTATGTAATTGGGTTTATCCCTTATTAAAGCTACCTTTGTAAAACATGGGTTTATCCCATCTATTTAATAAATAAAATCCGGTGTTTTCTAAACTCTGATATTTCTCCTAACTCATGGTCCTGATGAAATTTTCGCTGCAATGTTTTTCTAAATAACCACCGGTACCACTTGGCTGTTCGCGGCTCCCAATTTCCGTCCAGGGTGGGGTCGGGGGACGTGACAATATGAATGGTGAAAATCTTTTATTTTATATAGACAGTAAAATAATGCCAAGACACCACGGACAAACGATAAGGAAGAATCACCTTCAACATAAGAAACTAGTTATTAAAGTCATAAATACATAACCAAGTAAAAAGTGTGAAAAGATTAAAAATAAAAGTATTACACTAGACACTTTGTCTTCACCAAGTGATGTAAGAGACTTAGGCAAACATGGCCTTGATTGTCAAGAACTCTTACGATCAATCTTGGATCCCGAGATGACTCACACACTCTATGATGGACAATGGATGATGGTGTTATGGTGGTGGTGGGTGGTGGGTGAAGTGTGAGAGAGGTGGTGTGCCAAGGGATGGTTTACAATGGAGCCAAGCACCCCTATTTATAGGCTGAACAGGAGCTCGGGCACGGCCCCGTGTCCACCGGGCACGGCCCTGTGTCCATCCTTCTTCTCTGTCTTCATTAATTGCTCTTGTCTGCATTAGTTGACCACGGCCCCGTGTCCGCTGGGCACGACCCCGTGTGCAGAAGCATATCTGTACTATCAAGATTTGCCTGGATTCTGCGAATCTTATAGTTGACCACGACCCCGTGTCCGCTGAGCACGGCCCTGTGGTGGGCGATGGAAGCTTCTACAGCTTTGTCTTTTATGCTGACACTTGGGCACGCCCCCGTGTTCAGTGAACACGAGGCGTGTTCAGCCTTCTGTTCTCTTGTTTTACTTGGGAAGATGCTGTCGTGGGGTCGGGCATGCCACGTTTGTTCCTTTTCTTGTATTTATGTTAGATTTATCTTCCTTTTTGCTTCTTTTGTTAATTTGAGCTCATTTAATCCTGAAAATACAAAAGGAAGACAAAAAACACACTTTTTCCAACATTAGTACTAAAAATGGTTAGTTTTATGCCACAATTGATGAAATTTATATGTTGCATTTTGCACACATTAAATACCCCCACACTTGAATCTTTGCTTGTCCTCAAGCAAAACTCTTTATAATGTGGCTTTACACTCCCAAATGGAATGGGTAGAAGAGAAGGTTTTTGGGCTTGTCATAGAGTGTCGGGATTTCAAAGATTCTTTATTAAGTTTTATTTTTATTTATTTACAATCCTATTCGTCATGATTTATTTAAAACTTTTCATAAGACAAATTACTTATTAGGGCATAACATGCCTTTTTAAAATTCCATTTATATACAAGTTCACATACCTCACGGGGATCACTCAACACTCGGGCGAAGATGTATTTTAGTGAATCACTCGAGAGCGGCATGGAACTTACTCCTACCATAAGCTTGCCAAGCAATCAATCCTCCTCCTTTTTAACTATACACCTTTGTAAATATCAAGAGGACTTTTTGGGTGAAGGGTTAGGCTTGGGTTAAAGGTAGGTGGTTGGGTTAGTGGTTAGAGGTTAGTAAAAAAGGGCGAAAGGCGTAAGAAGCGTCGGTTTTCGTAAGACTTTACATTTTTGAAATCTTTATTTTGATGAAGCCTTTATTCAAATAAAGTTATTTTTGATGAACTTGTTTGTTTATCCTTTTTGCTTCATCTTCAACATAGATTTTTTTTTCTTTTTCAAAAGTCATACGAAAAACCGAGCTTGTTACTAAAACAAATGGTTAAAAATAAAAAGGGTTTTGGTGGGTGAAAGGGTGTTTGGTTTGGGTTATGAAATGAAAAGGTTTAGGCTCAAAGGGGCTAACTAGGGGGATTTTGGGTAGGTGGTAAAAAAAGAAAAATAATGGTGTAGAAATAAAAAAAAAAGGTTAGTCCTAATGCCTCCATCATTTACTTACTTGGGTTTAAGTTGGTAAGGACCGGGAATGTATCGTCGTGGCACAATTCGAGCATATTCGAAAAACTTCGAAGTATACCCTCGACAATCAACATTCATCATTCGATGGCTTAGGAATTTGTTTGCCATCTGCTCTTTTTCATATTCTGGGCAGAATTTTCTTTCCACCAGACGCTTAAACTCATCCCAACTCATGGCATAGGCCATGTCACTTCTTTTGGCTTGCAACACCGTATTCCACCATTCTAATGCTTATTCTTTGAAAAGGTGTGAAGCATACATGACTTTGTCCTCCTCGGCACATTTACTTATTTTGATTACTGCCTCGGTTTTCTCCAACCAACGCAGTGCCGCAGTCGCCCCTTCATTGCCTGTGAACTCAACAGGTTTACAGGCAAGGAACTCCTTGTAAGTGCAACCAGGCGTTGCAGCTTTCATTCTTTAGAGAATCGGGGCTTGCAGTACATCATTATCATTATTATTAATGTTACCGCCTCCATTCACGCTATTACTGAAGTTGTCTTCATGAGTACGTTTGCTAGGAATAATTTGTTGAGGTTCAACAGGATTCCGGACAGCAGCAAAGATTGCTGGAATAGCATTGGCTATTCCTTGGGCAACGATATTCTCGATATCTTGCCTATTCAGAAATTGATATTCATGGTTTTGTTCAGACTGGTTAACTTCGTTAACTGGTTCATTACCAGCGTTTTCCATCTGGTAATTAATATATATATATATATATATATATAAGTGATTAGTATAAAGTAATTAACAACCAAACATAACAAAACAATCGCACCTAATCACGCCAATACGTATAGCCAAAATTGTCGATTTTTCGACGTTCGATATTTTATATATTATAATATGCATCCGTACACACCAGTTATGTTACACAAGTTTTATTTTTAGGTTATTTTACAGATTTATATTGTTACTACTATTATTATTACTTTGTTATTATACAACCACAGCTTCACAACCATCCAACCACCGTCAACTTGTATTTCAGAAGCGACGTTCCCTCTCGTCATACTTCCAGGAGATCTGTTCTCCCACCTCCCAGATCCGATTCCCTGCGTCCACCAGCTCCTTGCCAAAATGGCGGAAGTTCAGCCAAGTTCTCATTGCTCATCGGTGGGTTTGGTGCAGGTTCGGGGTCGAACTGAGGGAAAAAGGTATAAGGGTTATTCAGGAGGTTTTGGAACTGCCAATCATTGGTCCACCATTCTTCCATCTCTTCTAGAGGTTGGGTATTGACAAGGGGATATGGGATGGCCGGTTCCAAATTCACTGGAAGTTGGGTTTCAGCAGGATAAGTGAAGAGGTTTTCATTGACAGGCCTAAGGATATCACAACTTGCTAGTATGCGATCCAGCTCCTCTTGCAATGGTAATTCCTCGGCTTGCCTAGAACTTTCTTCGATTTCTATTCCTTTTCCTTTATCCATGGGATCCTCCGTCTTGGCAACTTTCTAAGTTGCTGGCTTCTTCCTGCGTACACGCCTCCAGCCCACAAATCTTCTTCTTTTCTTTGGCTTTGGTTTCTCTGGAGGTTGAGCTTGGAATTCTATAGGTTCATCCATATCGGTCAAATAACCGGTAAAGTCTCTGGAAACTTCCACATTCACAGGATAGAGATTGAGATTATGAAGAGCTTCAGACAACTCATTCATGATGTTTAGCATATATGAAGAAAACACACAAAATTCTAGGTTAAAATTTTGTAAATTAAATTTTCACAGGCTAATATTTAGTACAACCATTCAAGTATCATTGTTCAAACAGAAAAATGGCAAACATTGCGACTTTTATATATATATATATATATGTTTATTACAAATTACAACTGAAATTCAATATATACTAGGGGTTGTGCATTCATAATTTATTATGTTCAACATGCCTTTCTATAAGGTTTATTCTATCTTCTCTTACTAAATTGTTTATTTAATGGGCAAGGTTTCTTTAAAGTTTCTGGCTTATAGGCAGTTTAACTTAAAAGTTAACATTTACTGCTGTAGTGGCTAACATATAGAGATTTGCCCATTGTTCATCTAATTCATTTTCCCATGGTGGGTTATTGCCTATTTCCTGAGTTTCCTTATTAACCATCACTCCTTTTGGTTGTGACTTCTTTATTTTCTCTTGACTTTTTCTAATAATCCAACTTCTTTTCTTAGTGGTAAGTGGTTTTTCAAACTGTGCCTTACGGACAAATATTCCTTCCTTAGTATCTGCTAAGTATCTTGAGGAATTTGATTGAAATGAAGTTTCCTTATCTTTTGATGAACTATCTAATTGACGATAGATGTCCGAAATTCTTTGCTTACCCATACTGTAAACTAACAGATAGTCAAATAACACAAAAACACATAAGCACAGGATGGCAATCAGAAAAATTAAGTATTTCTAAATACTTAATTGGCTTAAATCAGTGGCTCTGATACCACCTTTTTCTGTCACGGCCCCCGGCCCGGTTTGACCCGGTCCAGGAGCCGCGGGACAGAAATCCCGTGGTATTTATTTAATTTGGCAGCGGAATTATTAACAGGATCGTTTAAAACTTGAAAATGCCCGAATACTTTATTTCATAATTAGGGATAATCCCCGTAATTTACAATAAGGGAATTTCACTGGGAAACCCCTATTTTACAAAAAAAACATGTTTCTTTATTTAATCGAGCCACTTCATCAAGCCTGTAGTGCTACACGGCACTTTTTCCTGAATCACAGCAGATCACCTGAAACATGTTTTAAAAATATTTTGTCAGCGGGGAAATACTGGTGAATCATTCATTTGCTCAAAATGACACATTGTTATAATATACAGTATTAAGAGCGATTACAATGTTTATATATCAACCAATTACCCAACGGTATTTGTCACTCGACTCATTTCTGTGACTATGTTCATATCACCCATTGGCTAACCCGTTGTCCAATGGTGACGGTTATCAAGTATTGTATACAAAACCCTACATACCTGCTGTAATTGAAGACTACAAAGACTTAATCCCTGTAATTATAACTTTGAAAATAATTAGGGCTTTAAGAGCAATTAGGTAAAAAGAGAATGACTCACATCGCAGATTTAAACGGACAGAGTTTAGCCTACTGATTATAGCCTTGTTAACCTAAGATAATAACAATGCACACGAAACTAGGTTAGTAACTAATACAGCATTTACGATAACTCACGAGATTAAAACCCTAACAACGAATGACAAAGTGCAATACTTAAACATCCATCGAATAAACGACGAATGACAAAGCATAACCCAAGTTTGAGCAGCACTTAAACATTCATCGGATAGTTTCAATCGATCGGACATTGAATCGTAGCAGCAATCGAGTTAATACCCGGTATCGTAGCAGTACCCCACTATTTATAGCTGAAATTGGGTTCTCTCGCGCCCCGCGTAAGCCATGGCTTATGCTTACGCGGCCCGCGTAACCACCCAGTCTACGCGTAGGGTTGCTGGGTCATCAGTAGGTGTGCCACGTGGATGACACGTGGATCTGGAACGCTTATCCGGTCAAACATGAGTTGACGCGCCCCGCGTAAGGGTCTGCTTACCTTTACGCGGCCCGCCTGAGAACCAGGAATCTTGATTTCTTGATTTTTAATATGGATTGGGGTTTCAGGGTTCAACTAGAAAGCCTCCTGGTAGAATTTTGGGTATAACTTCTGAGCTATTTAAAAATATATAATGCACTCGTGGTAAGTATAGTACCCCTAATTCAACCTTATCCCGATGTCCGAGACCGAATCCCAATGAACTTAGTCGGGCAGAGCCCTGACATGCGTTATGGGTTCCATATCAATCGGAAAGGGTAGCGGTGATCGGGAGTTAAAACACTTAAAATGAAACAAGGCTTTATTATTATTATTATTATTATTATTATTATTATTATTATTATTATTATTATGGGATTATATGAAGAAAAAAAAAAGAAAGGAGGCGACAGACACAGCAAAGCAAAAGGAAAAGAAAAGAGTTTGAACAATTCTGAATTTGAAATGACAGGCAATATTTATAGTGAAGGTTGGCGTGGAGGTTAAGCCTCTTTCTTCTTATCCATATGAGTACATTCATATTTCAGTTTTAAATTTTATATTATTATTTCATTCTTATAGAGACACGTATCAATATATAGGAAATTGCATGAATTCATGTTGGACACATAGTGGTGGCTTTCATAATTTCGAAATTATGTCTGACACTTCCACTTTCTAGATTTTAAATTTTAATTTATTTATTATTAGTTTATTATTATATATATTATAATTAATTCAAATGCTTTACTTATTTGGTACTTTATAACTTATAAAATATGACGTTTTATAAAACAATAAATATGTCATTCGAACGAGAATATTTATATCTACATTTTGAACCAAGTTTCATTAAAAATAGAGTAGGTTCAAAATACAATGTATTTTTATAATTTAATTATTATACGGTTCCTAGGCCCGTCTAGGTACTTTATATTTCTTACAGTTAACTTACCCGTAATCTACCCGTCTAATAATATAAGTTTTTATATACTTTTATTTTATTTAGAAAGGTCATCCATATACAGGCCAATTACTTATATTATTTCAACCAACTATATAAAATAGTGTTTTAAACTATTTGGGTTGAATAATTATATTAAAATAAACTAGTTACTAGTTACTAGTGGTTAATAAATTTAACCAAACCTATAATTTATATGATAAAAATAGGAATGTTACACATATCTCCACGGTCTATATGGAGGTATGTTGGCTACCTGGTCGGGGGTTAAGAGAACGGTTTGGTAAGAGTTTTGTCATTGTTCAGTGTATAGATCCTGCAAAGGACATGGGTCAAATTTAGTAGGACCTCCTTCAATACACAACGAATGACATAGTGCAATACTTAAACATCCATCGAATTCACGACGAATGACAAAGTATAGCCCTAATTTGGGCAGCACTTAAACATCCATCGGATAGTTTCAATCGATCGGACTTTGAATCGTAGTAGCGATCGAGTTATTACCCTGTTGTCGCGGCAGCGTTTCGTGTTTGTGTGTGTTTTTGTAGTAAACAGAAGATAACTCAACGTAGAAAACGAGTTTTAACGTCGAACCAACGCAGAAATTCAAGTGCCAAAGCCTACCATTTATACTGAAAAACCGGCTCCCTCGCGTGGCGCGAGGGCCTGTCGCGTGGCGCTAGGGGCCACTTCTAGCATAGGGTAGCCACGTCTGTTACTAGCTTAGCTGAGTTGATGGTTCGAAGAAATTCAATTTAGACAACTAACTGTGATGATAATCGTCAATGGGGAATACCCCCCCCCCCCTGAGTTTTAGGGGCCCTGCTCCTGATTCCGATTGTTGTGAAATTTTTAGGGGTCATGCAGTATTACTTGGGGATCTCAATTAGGGTTTCCTATTGGACAAAATAAGATAAGAAATAATAGTTTTGGTGAGAGTTGTTACAGTTACGATTTTGATTTAGCTGGGGGAAATCCCTCTTGATATGTCCTTCAGCTCCACACTGATAACATCCTCGATTGTTTCCTTGTTGCTGCTGCTGCTGTGGTTGGTTTTGCCTTGCTAGGTACGGGCTCCTGCAATCCTTAGCCTCATGCCCCAGCTTATTGCACCGTTGACACTGGCTCTTCGCACATGGCCCATGGTGGTGTCGATTACATTGGTTGCACTTCGGCCTATTTCCTCGATGACCGCCCTAGTTCTGGTTAGTTTGAGCTTGCTGGTTGGGACTCTTGTTGCCCTTGAATTTCCTCTGCTGAGCTGGAGTTTGTGTGGGGTTGGAATATTTTCCCTGGTTACCATCCCATTTGCATTTGTTATCACCAGGGGTATCGGCAACAGCACTGATTCGCTTGGGCAACTTACCCTGTTCAACTGCTTGATCAGTAAGACGGTGTACCAGACGGACAACTTGCTGAATTGTAATGAGATTAGCTGATGTCACCAAACTCTGGATTTTGGGAACTAAGCCCTTGAGATAAGGCTCAATTCTTTTGTAAGCAGGATGGGATAAGTTGGGACACAGAGCAGCCAAGTCATTGGACCGTTTAGTGTACTTCTCGATTTCAGACCCAACCATTTTCAGGTCATAGTACTCCACTTCAAGCTTATGAATGTCACCCCTCTGACAATACTCCTTCTTAATCAGATCTATAAAGTCATTCCAGTGAGTGGCATTGGCATCCGCCAACCTGAGCATTTGAACTTGCGCGTTCCACCATGAAAGCATGTTTCCCTCAAGGGTACCAGCAGCAAACTTCACCCGATTGCCAGCAGGGCATTCACACATTGCGAACACAGACTCGACCTTTTCGATCCAATGCAGAAGGCCTACCGCTCCTTCAATGTTGTTGAAGGAGTGAGGTTTAATCCATAAAAGTTTTGAAAGTGCAAACTCGAGGTTGAGTAGGTGCAGGTTGATCTGTCGTGTAAAACGAAGCGAACAAGATTTAGAGCGATAAGACGACACGAGAACAGGATCTAAACATCCTAAGATGGTCTGAATGGTAAGTTTACCTCCAGGATGGGCTGCTAAAGCCCCAGCCACCCGGGCTAATATCAGGTCTGTCAACTAGTCATAAGTCATGTTAACGTTGCCTCTTCCGCGTCCGCTCATTGTCTTCACATCCAGCAAACACAAAATGAGAATGACACCGTAGTGATCTAAGAATAATAGGAGGGAGTTTGACCATTGCACACAAGTACATATTACATAGCTAACGTTTTATACACTAAGCATACCGGTACGTATATCAAATATGCACCAAGTAAATAACAAGTAAACACATGCACGAGCTATGTAGTCTAGGATGTTGAGCCTTGCACTTGGAGTGTAGTGTCGCTGTGAGTCACTTAGTACAGAACAAGTCTGGTTTTTCTCAAAAAGACAATTCTCTTAAAAACCGAGTTCACTATAACCAATGGCTCTGATACCAATCTGTCACACCCTCAATTTCCACAAGCAGAGTACTACCGCGAGGCGTGTGACTGAACAAGATAATGCCACCAATCATATTGAACAATAATTATATTAAAGTAAACACATCACTACAAATACGATTAATGACTAAAGTCCAAAGTTCAAAGTTTAGAAACAACGTTTAAAGTTAATAGCGGAAGCAAAATATTAAAAAAAACTTAAGAGGGAAAGTAAAATATTAAAAAAACATTAAAAACTTTTATTAAATTAACATAACCAAACAAACACGAAGATATGTAAATGAATATATTATTGAATGTTCACGAATGCAGTCGAACGAACGAGACCTTTATTCGTGTTCGTCCATTTAGTTAATCGAACGCAATATCTGTTTCGTGTTTGTTCATTAACTAAACAAATGAACATAAACGCTATTTCCGCAAAACGGTTCACAAACTGTTCGCTGAATGTTCGGTTCGTCTACAACCCTGTCTTGGTTTGACAAAAAAAATGAATTACGTGGAACATTAGTGTAATAATCAGATAAGTGGATACAATAAATATTAGAGTTAATTGCCTGGATAGTCCCAGTGGTTTCACATTTTTTCACGTTTAGTCCCCACCTTTTGGAAATAGCATGTATGCTCCCTATGGTTTGTTATTTTGTTTCGCGGATAGTCCCTGCGTAAATGTGAGTTAGTTTGGTCAGTAAAGTTGGTGTGAAATTACTAAATTGTCCTTACTAAACATAAAAATCTGATTTAATATTTAAGAAAGAATTTAGGTGGGACCTACTATTTTTATTTATAAAATTAAACACCTCTCTTTCTTCCCCTTTTTCTCCTCCACCCACCACCACCTCCCCAACCCACCTTCAACTTCTCTACTGTCTCTCTCTCCTCCTAAATACATCTCTCTCTACTCTCTGTCGTTTAGAAAACCACCTCCACCTCCGGCATCACCACTCCGCCACCACCACAATCACCACTGCCACAACTACCCCCACCACAATCACCACCGCCGCCATCATCACCACTACAACAAAACAAAAAAAAAAACTTTTATGTCCTACACAAAGCTGCATGCTTTCTATACCTGATGACAACTTTAAGATTATAATTCATTGAATTAGAGGTCTAAAACCAAAAGCATAGAATCCTAAACCAAAATTAATGACATAAGGATTTTTATTTTCAGTTACCATCAAAATGCATCAATCATTTTGGGGAAAAGGGAACACATTTTCATTTGGAGGTCTAAACATGCAGTTGATTTGAATATTGTACGGAAAATTAACCTCTGTTTATTTAATATTTTCATTACTGCTGAATGAGATAACGAAAATTGGGGAGATAATAGTCTTAGTGGAGAGTTTGGAAGCAAGAATGGGTTTACCGCTGTTATGAGAATGGGGAATGATTGCGGCAACGGGAATCATGTTGATATCGATTGGAAGAGCTTGGGGAAAAGTGTGGCGTGGTAGCAGAGGACCTTCGTATTCCAGAGTGATCATGTAAGGTGGTCTGGTACCGTCGGAAACAATGGTGGTGTTGCAAAAGAAAACCTTAAAGGCTAAAGGAACCTGTGTGGGTAAATTAAAAATGAAATTCAAATTGAAACTGAGAGAGAGAGAGAGGGGGGGGAGGGAGAGAGAGAGGGGGGAGATTAGCCTGAAGAAGCAAAAAGGTTGGGCCGAAGAATAATCCGGTGACGAAAGATGGGGAAACCGGCGGGAAGAGATGGGGGATTGGGGGTGGGGTTTGCTCTTTTATAGTTAGTGGGTGCCACATAAATTCTTTCTTAAATATTAAATCAGATTTTTATATTTAGTAAGGATAATTTAGTAATTTCACACCAACTTAACTAACCAAACTAACTGACATTTATTCAGGGGACTATCCGAGTAATAAAATAACAAACCATAGGGAACATACATGCTATTTCCAAAAGATGGGGACTAAACGTGAAACCACAAAGACTATCCGGGCAATTTGTCAAACCCTTAATTTCCACAAGCGGAGTACTACCGTGAGGCATGTGACTGATGTGTGGTAAAATACATATATTTGTCCCGTGTAAAGTGTATAATTTTTGTATAGGTTTTATTTGTTTTTATTTAGTTTTAGTATTATATTATATTATTTTGTGTTTTGTCAGGTCCTGGTGCAAATGAAGCAAAAAAGAGTAATAATTAAATAACCAGTCAGTTGAGGAGAGTAGGGCGCCAATGACCGAAGTAAAATTGTCGCTATTTTCTGTGAGTGGACAAAGTCCACTATCTCTATTTTATAATTTAACTTGGGCTTCCCATTATTAATAAAGTATCTATTTATAACTTAGACCATGGGGTATGGTGGGGCGAGGATTTGGGGCAAGGGTTGACACGTGGAGATCGAGCGCCCCCGCTGGTGAGTGACGTGTCCGTGGGGTATGGCGGGGCGTGGCTAGCCCAGCGTGGCTTGGCCAGGTGTATTAAAATAAAAAAAATCTAAAATTAAACATGGCCCGCTATGCCCTAGCCAACAAGCCAATATGAGCCGGCCACATAGGATCGCTAGCAAGCCCCATGCCCGGCTTTAAACTCCCGCCCAAGGGGCCACGCCTAAACCCAAACCCACCCGGGATGGTGACTTGAGCGTTTCTCTCCAACCCACGCCCCAACCCCGCCCCATACCCCATAGTCTTAAATAAAAGCCTACTAAAATCGCAGCCCATTATACATCAATTTAATGGATGAATTAATTGTCTAATGGGCAGAGAATTAGAGATTGCACCCTACTGTTCACGTAAGAAAAAAAATATATATATAAACAAGATTTTGGACGGCTGCATAGGAAAGGGATTATCATTTATTTTATTTGACTGCATTGTTAACGAAGGGTTATGAATAGTAATTTTATTTTTATAATAATATAAGTAATTTTATTTTTATAATAATGTATAGCTTTTTATTATTATTATTTTAAATATTATAATAGTTTATTATATTATTTACTTTTAATAACATATTTTTAATTTTTTTCCTTTCTTTAAACTATATGTTTCCTTTACCAATTTTTTTAATAATTCTTTTTTCTTTTTTTAGAACATATATTAATTTATCAATTAATTTGACACTTCTTTAATAAATTACGTTTATAACTTTTTTCTTAAAACTTAAGTACGTAGTTGTACTTTATTTTTCCCTCGACATTCTGTTATAAGTTTTGTTAAAAATGAAGTTGTACTCAAAATAATGTATTTATTTTGTATCATAAGACGGTACGATGATAAACTAAACCGTTCTAATGGTTTGATTTTTTAAACAACATGTTTTATATTCATATCACGTACGTTTTACATTAGATTTGCTCGGTTTTACCGTAACGCACGACGTAAAAAAACTAGTTATTATTATTAGTGGAGAGGTGGCTGGCTATTTACTAATATAGTTCTGGTGCGACTAAAGAAATAGGAAAAAAAGCGTATATAGAAGGTCAGACAAATTATAATAGGAATCAAAGGCTTCTGCCTTGTTATGTTAATGGGCCGACAAATATCAAAATGCCAGCAGATATGATTTTTGGAATCTTGGTCCATAACATATATATTATGTTATAACCTAATCTACCCTAATTCACCTCGATCATATATACATCAGCAGTGGACGAAAATTAAAGAAAGGAATATTATTCCATAGAAAATACCTTGGACGCAAAATTGAGAATCAGAGAGGACGATCAAGAGAAAGAAAAAAAAAAGGATTGGTTCGAGGGTTCAAGTCGTGAACAAGATTCAAGTTCGGGTTTGCAATTTATTAGTATTCAGTTTTAATAACTTTGTGTTTTTTAAACTTGATACTACGGATTATTTATTATTTGAGATTTGTTTCTTTTTCTTGGGAAGATCTTTATACTACCTAGATTGCATGAATGGTTTGCTAAAGTTTTGATTTTTATAATGAATAATTAATATTTATGGATTTTTTTATGAAAGTAGTCAACTTGATTATTGATTAGATGTATATGCATGCTTAAAGTTGTTTGAAAATTGTTTATTGTTTCGTATGATTCTTGGTGACGGTCTTATCACATAATAGAGTCATGCTATGTTATAGATTTTGATGAGTGTCTATATCACATAATAAATTTATAAACTTTAGGGTTAATCGGCCGATATACCTTAGAAGTAATATTCGGTAATCAAATAAATTAAGTGTTCTACTAATTATCAATAGCTGTGAGGTGCGAGATTATTGTTAGGTCTAAGTCATTAAATCGCAAGGTAGGAGCTTCGTATAAGGAGTAACCCTTTTGACTGTTATCTAACAAATCTAATCAAGAAACCAAGTTTACCCTAGGTTTAGGTCCTGTGAGGGAGTAAATCTTGTTAGGGTACTTTCGTAAACCCCGTAGATGTCCTGTGAGGGAGTCTAACCAATTGGTGTTCGTAACAGCCTCTAGGGTGCCATAAGTGTCTTCCTGAGAAGGGTCGGGGGTCTTGTTCGGTATTTCGATAGGTTTAGTATTAGAAGATCCCGGTTTCATAATAACTAATATCCTAATAATATCATTACTGATGCAAACCAGGATTCCAGTCTAGGTAATTGTTCGTCACATCTGATCTAAATCTCGTTTAAGTCGCGTCTTAGTTGTTTAATTTAATTAGTTTATTTTAATCGCAATTTTAGGAAATTTAGGAAACCCCCCCTCAAACCATAAAAACAGTTAGAGTCTGTGTCAGTCTAAGTCTAGATAGAGTTTAGTTAATGTAATTAGAGAGTCTTGTGGGTTCGATACTCAGACTTACTTAGGCTATACTGCATTGACCGGTACACTTGTCAGTTGTGTGGTCTATATTATAGAGTCTTAGTTTTATAAATTATAAATTTAGGTGTCTAATTTAGGGTTAATTTAGTTTATATTTATTTGACCACTTTTAACACATCAGTGACTGACCAGGATCATGCCACCAATCATATTGAACAATAATTATATTAAAGTAAACACATCGCTACCAATACGATTAGTTACTAAAGTCCAAAGTTCAAAGTTTAGAAACAACGTTTAAAGTTAACAGCGGAAGCATAAGTTTAATAATTCAAATAATAGTTTAAAAGTTCATAAATAATATCAAGAACCCAACATAGGTTCAGCACAACCATTACACTCCTCCGCTACAAGCTCCTGAGCTGTTCTTAAGTACCTGCAAAGCATGCAGTAGGGTGTCAACATAAAGTTGACGAGTTCACAGTTTATCCAGTTTTTATTCCAAAAACTTATGTTGTTAAATTACTCATTTATATCATGCCATGGGGAGCTACCCCATCTGTAAGCTACTAAACTCCGTAATACCGAACACTACGACCGTACTCATTGGTTTGCCCCATTTGTCAATGTCTATCATCATTGACAGTTGCCCATGCATAGTAGTTCACGCCCGTCCTCCAAGGCACGGTGTGAGGTTAGTGAAACCTAATAGTGTTATCAACTAATATCCCGTTCGCCAGGCCAGGAGATTAATTGGTATAGTAAGTGGGGACTTCGTGATAGAGTTTCGTTTAGTACGCCAGTTCATGAAATATAAATAGTATTTAACAGTATTCCAAACCAGGAATACTAGGCAATCCCAAACCAGGGAAAGTGTTGTTCGTTCCGTTCCCAACCACCGGGAATACACGCTTTTAGTAAAGTATGAGAACTCACCTTTGTTTTGCTTGGCAGATTATTTACTTGTTTTAAAGTCAGTCAACCACGTCCTATTATGGTTACCTATAACAGTTAGGTTTGTATGCAAGTAATCCACGTATTTTTATACGTATCTAGCAAGTATCATACAAGTTATACATCACGTAGTACATAAAAAAGCATGTGGGCCATATATGAAAAGACCCAACAAGTGAACATGTAACAACCTGCACTTTCGTGCGTTGTTACTACTCGATAAACTCGTTACGCCTAGCACCAGAGATTCGGATCATAATGTAACTATATCGCAAACATCGCTATTCGAAGGATAATCGCATATTTTCGCAATACATTATCAAATATACTACACCATATCACGAACACTAACACTCACGAGGACACTGAGTGAGGACCTATTCTACCCTCCTCGGTGACCGTGATGTGTCGAAACGCAGACAATTAACGCTAACAAAGACTCTCGGGTGAGTGCTATAGCTCCAGTCGTCGTGACGATGATGACAATACGAGTGAGTGGTACCCCGTCGGTCTTTGTGGCACAACACACAATAACATTCACGATGACATCAAGAAAGGACCTATACTACCCTCCTTGATGGCTGTGAAACGTCGCTAATAATCGCACACTCGAAACGGAAACCGGTTGTTATATCGAAACTTTGAAGTATGGATACGTAAATACGACCCCTAGTGATATATATATGCATATATAATAATGATATAAAAAGCACGTACTCCAAAAACTGTCCAAACGATCGAAAACGGAGAAATCCATCGCGCCGGAGTGGCCATCCGGATGGATAGCCTCATCCGACCCAAAACACCTTTTCAGCCTCTGTTGCCTATAAATAGCAAGTCACATCACTCAAACAGTGATGTGACAGCTCCCACTCGATCAAGCACACTCCAGGACCCTTTTTCCTCGATTCCTCGGGATTTCGGTAAGATTTCAACCCAAAAACTTGTACTTCTATGACCTACACTCAATTCTACATCATTCTGTCTTTCAAAACTCAATTTCTAACCATGAAATCTACTGATTTGAGGCGTTTTAAGGTGATGTCACCAAGAGTTCATATGAACTTCAAGTTGTGACCTCATCCCACCATAAACGACTCAGATCTGGGTGATTTCCACATGTCTTGATAACAAATCTCTCCTAAATCTATGTATTTAACCAAGGAGCTGTGCAATTTCGATATAAACATGAGAAAACGTCAAGAACGGCCAAATCTGATGGAACGGGGTGATTCCCGGCCGTTAGAACGGGTCGGAACTGATAGAATTTCAATTGTTAATGCTAAATTACACTGTCCCAGTAAAACCACACGCATTTCTTCCGAAAACACTCGAAAACAGTCACTCGAGACGCTAAAACAGACGTGTTATCCGACCAGACAACATGTTATCCGAACGGACCACATGCCATCCGATCGGATCACATGTCATCCGATCGGATAGCATGTCATCCGACCAGATGACTGTCATCCGACCGGACCAGCCCATCCGATCCATATTGTCATCCGATCCATTTTGTCATCCGATCCATGTGTCATCCGATCGGATGAGCCCATCCGAACGGATGAGCCCATCCGAACGGATGAGCCCATCCGAACGGATGAGCACCATCCGACCGGATAACTGACTTTTCGATGCTATTCTCGTTTAACCGTGCATCGTTTACTATATCCTTCAATGATTAACGCAGACGTACTCGCAACTGACTCAATCAAGTTGTATTCTCGATAAAAACGCACTGTGAGTATACTTGAACCCTTTTTAATCGCATTTTGGGTGTAACATACGTTTCTAACAAATCGAACTTATCAAACGAATTATTCAATCAATCGAATTATCACTTGCAAATAACTGTTATGCATAGATATACGTGATGCTAGTTGCATATGTGCTAGGGCTTATACTCGCGACGTCCCACCATGACTAGTATAGTACTATTGCGCCCGACGGGGTCTAGTTTGCCATCGCACATTCGAGCATCGAGGACTTAGTTGGTAGTATCAACTTTGTGAGTATATATGTCGTGTGTTACGTTTATGCATATGGAAATTCGCTACACTTTTTATCTATTACGCTATACATATCAAACCTGTATACTCGCCAATACTTTTGTATTAACAAATATTTTAACGTATGTTGCAGGTTAGATCGCAGACTATATCAAATCAAGCTAGGAAGTCTAGAAACTCAACTAAAATCTAGGTTGTCGGATTTGTATTATTCGAGAGGACAAGAAATCTGTGATAACATATGTGATTGTATTGGTTTGTTAGTATAGGACAACGAATGTATTAAATATTATCGCAATATAGTTGTTATGGATTCTCTTGAGCAATCTGATTCGCCTAGCGCCGCGCCCTGATGATTCCGCCATCGGTTGGGGTGTGACAGATTGGTATCGGAGCCATAACTATAGGGAATTAGGCAAGACTCGACCTAGTCCGGGTCGACGTCTTAGAAATTGACCTAGTCTATAGTCTAAGTACCAACAGGCCGACTTGTACGAACCCAGTAGGGTTTGTATCGGGCCTACTTGATACTCTCGATCGAAATTGCTAAAAGCTACAACTTGTGTGAACGCGCGCACTACAGCTTCACACGAAGGAGCCTTTCCTAAGGCCGGAATACTACTTAGCCTTTCCTAAGGCTGACACAATACACGTGTTTTCGAAAATATTCGCATAACGAAACCGAGTGATCATGTCGAGACCAGGTGTGAAAACCAAGAACTCTCGATAAGATCGCTCACTCGGCGCATTTTCTAGCACGAGAACCTTTCATCGAGTTAGGAGTGACATCCACATCTCGACGAAAATCTCCATTTCGAAATCTAGTGGAACTCACGAATTTATTCGAAGAGCATAACCACAATTAGGAACAAAGTTGTTAAGTCAGGGGTGAAACCCGTACCTTAATAAGCCGTTCCACTCTCTATAAATTGGTTTTCAAAAAAAAGCTCTCACCAAGGACTCGACTATCACGATGACTCGAGCCACGCGATGACTAGGAAGACGAATGCCGTGAGCTGCATCCCAGTGGAAGCATGAAGTCTTCTAGGTCAACGCGCGTGCACGAACTTGTTGAACATAGTTGGGTTACCTTGGGTAGTCAACGCCTAAACACCCAAGGCACTCTATCCTACGAACCGCTGATTCTACAAATGGT
>JARYGA010047385.1:0-27440 GCA_030545235.1 Helianthus tuberosus | reverse complement strand
TGGGAATTTGTTATAATTCCCCGCATTAAATAATAATAGAAAGGATTAGATCCTCAGAAGTAACATTCCTAGAAACGAGAGGAAAATGTAAGGCAAAGAGGAAACGTAAACTAAAAAAATTAGTTTTAGTTAAAAGCAAAGTTTTAACAAAACATAAGTGGTATGAGGTGAATTAGGAAATCTTAAACATACATAAGGCCGGAGATGGTAAAATAGAATACCCGGGTGACGGGGTATGAAGTGATGGCGACTGACAAGTCTAACCGCCAAAATAGATAATTAGTAAAGATAACGGATACGAGCTGAAAGTAACGGCCCACGAGGCTTTACACAGGAAAGACGTACGCGTCGGTATAAATGAAAATTTTTGACCAAAAGAAATGGGAGCCTTGAAAACAAAACTAGGTTCGTTTGATTAAACCAATGAACTACGTAAATAAGGTTTCGGGGACGAAACCTCTTTAAGGGGGGTAGACTTGTAACACCTCGAAAACGAGTTTGGTAATCAAACCACGTTAATAATAATGAACGGGTAAAATACCGTTAGTGGTAAAATTAACCGGATGAATATAAGGATTTAAATAAATAATCTAATATTAATTAAAAAGGAGGATAAACACTTTGAGAAAACAAAGTATATAAAAGGCCTGAGTTAACGGGACCTAAAATAAAACGGGATAGGTAACACCCCAACAATATATAGGTTTTATATACATATTAAATAGCGGTTATGAACAAGATAAAAATTAACTAGGAAATAAATAACCTAGTTAATTACAAGTCTTGTAGTTATGAGAAACCTTGGTTAAAACATGTTATATGCAACAAGGGTAAACTAGAGGGGCCAAAAGGGGAAAGTTAGAAACTAATTGTTATTAAAATTAAAACACTACACACACACTATGTGTGTGTGCGTGTAATCGACCAGAGGAAAGGAAAAAGGGGAGCCAAACCCTAAATTGTCAAGAATCATCAAATTGAAGCTTGATTCAAGGCCAAATCGATGCATGAACATGAATTAATGATCACCCAACCTAGGGGATCATGAGGTATGTAAAAATTTGATGATTCGTGAAGTTGCAAAATTTGAGTTAGCATCATAATTCGCGAATTATGTAAGGATTAGATGAGCCATGGCTAAATTAGTGATGTATACATGCTTAGGAACTAAACCCTAAGTGAAAATCATACATATGATGCTATGACTTGAATGATTTGGTGATTACCTATATGTGTGCTAAGTGGGTTTTATGACAATATGATGAACACTCGAATTAGAGTGTTAAATTGATGAATGTTGGTGATTATGATATAAGTTCTAGATGTAGTTCATGAACACTAGACATAGAGGTTTGATTTTGATGTAAATCTTGGTAAAAATAACTAGTTATGAACTAGTTAGTAAATATGTAAAATTATGCACATTGGGTGTTTGTTAAAATGCCTAAATAAGAACCAAAGTGTTGAAATTTAAAGTGAAACGTGCATTTGAATGATATAACAAATTATGCGTAATATGAAGCGATAGGGGTTCTAAACATCATGTTGATTTAGACTAACTATGTAAAATCATGTGATTAAAAGTAGTTAACTTTTGATAAGTTGAACAAATAAATGATGAAGTTGAATAGTAGATTCAACATAGAATTCGTAAGATGGAATAGTCGTATGTGATAATGACTAATCTAACCGTCTTACGAATTATGATTTTAGTTTGACGCTTGACAAGCTAGGTGGAGGCTTGGAAAGGAAGCAGGTCAAACGAATCAAGTGTGAAGGAAAAGCGTGTTTCGGATGCAAGGTAAGTAAAGCTTACGCCCCTTTACATTATTTACAAATTACTTAATTGCAAGTATTGTATATGAATGCTACTAAGTGGTTGGTATACGATGTTCCGACACGATTCAATGAGAGTCGGAACAAGGGTAAATGGTAAGAAATCATGAATTATGGAAAAGGGGTAAAATGGTAAATTAGTCATTTAACGACAAACAAATAAAAACGGTTTTAAGTAAAACGAGTTCAAGGGAAAACCGGGATAGGTTTAAAGGGATGAAATGGTAATTAAATACCATCTCATACGGACAA
This sequence comes from Helianthus tuberosus, assembly GCA_030545235.1. Lineage (NCBI taxonomy): Eukaryota > Viridiplantae > Streptophyta > Magnoliopsida > Asterales > Asteraceae > Helianthus > Helianthus tuberosus. The sequence goes on along the minus strand of JARYGA010047385.1, from coordinate 25,352 downwards.
ATGGTCAATTAGACTTAATGGGTCAAATGGTGTTGTTAACACCATTTAACAATAACATTTGACAATCGCTTGTTGAGTTTTGTAATCACAGGAATAACATAAGCTTGCGTTGCTTTAACTAGAAAGATTTAAAGCAAAAGTTATGTAAACGGGTCAATATATTGATCCGAGCCAGGTATGTATAATAACACAACTCATCATGTAGAATTTGGAGTTCTATAAGAGCTAAACAAGGTTAAAGTATTGATATTCGGTTATCTTTTAGGTAAACCGAATAAATTGTGTTATGATTATAGTGTTTTAGAAGCACATGGGTTTATAAACAAGATTATAGTTAAAAGGTCGGATTTTGGGTCAAACTAGTATTTAAAGGTCCTTTGTAGTAAAAGAGGGATGAAAATTGACCAAATTGCCCTTGTAAGCTAATTCGAACGAACGACCCTTAAAGGTGGTTCGGAAACGAGTTTTAGGATTAAATAAATGCTTAGAATAAGTATAGATAGGGAAAGATGTAAATTCTTGGGTCAATTGATTTCATATGAGTCTTTGTCGTAAAATGATAATCCGAGGGGTAAAACTCGGAACACATAGATATCCACATTAAAGCCAACACACATATAGTTGTGGTGGAAGATTACTTGATAAGAAATGCAGGAATAAGATGCTAGAAATGAATAAAAGCGATTTCAAGCTTTAAAGGGCTTAAATACCCTTAACGGGCCAAAATAAGCATACGGGCGGAAACGGGTTTAAATTGTGTAAGAAACCTGTGACTAGAACCTATCATGGTATATAACATTAATTTGAAGAGGTACATGTGAAATAAGGATCAAACAAATATGTTTGCTTGATAAAATGCATAAACGGGTTAAAATTCGGTAAAAAGGATGAGTCGAAGGCTTAGAAGTCTCAAAAAATTCTTATGTTGGATGTAGGATTTTAACTCCATAAGATGGAGAATTAAATTACGGACGCGCAGGAAAAAGAATCGCGTAAAACGGGTCAATAACGAAGAAGTTATGGTCGTTTCCGTAAAATCCAATATTGCTGAAAAATGCAGGACCCAGCTCCAGACCTGCTGGAAACTGGTCTCCCCCGCGCCACGCGAGGGAGCAACTTGGTTCCGTCGCGTGGCGCGACAGGCACTGTTTTTGGCGAAAATTTTTTATTTTAATCAGTTTCGCTTCCCGGACTCGTTTAGGCACGTTTTAAGCTACGTATGACTAATCCAACTCATGTTTTATGTGTTTCAGGCATAATTTTGACACCGGAGGACGATCAAGCACAACGAAGAACCGAACACGAGCAAGTTACAAGCTTCCGCACTATGTGTCGTTGTTATGTTAAATGACGAACTCACACATGTTATGTTATATAGTTTTAATTCTGTAAAAGTTTCAATGAACCCGAATTTTCAATATATTTATAATCATATTTACCCGTTTATCTTCATAAACGCATTAAATATTAATAATGGTGTTACACATTTGCATGTCAAACATTTTTCTACTGATTTTATACAGTAAATAAAATATTTTAAACAGTTGAGACTGATCAAAATCTCAGATTTCCTTAAATAACCCGAATATCGTCAAATAACGACTTTTATGCGATTTAGGCGCATAGTATGGTTTAAAACCATATTTAGCACCTAAGACTTGTTACTTACTGATGTTTTAAATAAATTTTTATACTTTAACAATAAGTATATGTTTTGAACCCAGATTTCCAAATTTGACTCATAAAGCATATGTGAAATGACCAAAATGCCCCTACGGTGCATAGTTTGGCCATAAATGATAAAATTCACATATGTATGATATCTTACTGATATAACTTGATAAAATTTATATTTTTATTGTATATTTTAGACCAGAACCTCAGATTTCTATTTAACCTCTTTTATAAACCTTAAAATGACCAAAATACCCCCACGGGACTTAAATTGGCTTTAAATTCGTTTGGGGCATAATGGAAGATATCCTATTGATATCACAACATAATTTAAGCATAATAATTTAGGGAACTTGTACATGACTCATTTGGTTACCCGTTATGCATATACGCGGTCGATACAGTTTATGTAACTAGTTTGCATAAATTCACCGAAACGAGTCAAACCTTATCATTTTTACTTCAAAATTCAGAATGTGTTTAGTTTACCCATTTGATACAAGTCTTCATACTTGTCGGGTCTAAATCACATTCTAGTCCGGTATTCGCTTAATCTTGCATTTTGAACCGTAAACCTTTCATTAAAACTAACCGGTCTAAGTTAAGACTTAAATAAGACCCGTTAGGAATCTAATAGGTTATTAACACCTTCGTTCCAGATTAGGAGCCCAGTAAAAGCTACTTGTACTTGCTGATTGATATACGGCTGAGAATAAAAATTACTTTTAGCTCAGGTAAATACTTTTAACTTATTTTCCGTTATACGGGCTTGGGATACGGTATTATAATAATACCGCTTGGTTGGGTATGAAATCATTTACTAGGATTGTGATTAATAAATTGCATAACCCATTTTAATCTGTTTTGTTTGATGCAAAGCCTTTGGGGGGTTAATGACCGTGTCCTGGATATCCTCGGCTCATTCATTTGAAATGGCCACGACTTAAGCACGGGGTGTAGGCATACACCTGACAGTTGCGTATGTAAAAGATATAACCACTCATTGAGGATAACTCGCCGTGGGATTATATTAATGGTGTGTCTATTAATCTTGTCTCGGCTCTTCTAACCGGGCCCTGAATGGACGACAAACATATAAATCTGTATACAAGATTATTTTTAAATAATTGTCCCAAGTTATAAAAGATATTTTGCCTTGTGCATCCAAATCAATTTTATAAATGTTTTTCGAAAGAGTTGGTTAATTGTATTTACCAGTGTAAACTGACACATTTTTTTCAAAAAGACTAAGTGCAGGTACTACGTGTAATGGGTTGGATACTCTTAGTATTAAATAAAGAGTCTTGCAAGCTTTTGATACTTAAAGTCTGTTGAACAATATTTCTTTCTATTTTAGATCCGCCTGTGGATCCACTTACAATCCGTTGTGTAATATTTTATTATACTTTCAAATCGGTTTGTATAATTACTTTTAGACTTCCGCTGTGCATTAAACCGTGATTAATTGACTATGATGATATCAAGTACGTCACGATACTCCCCACCGGGCCCATCGGTAATACGTGGAAATATCGGGGTGTGACAGGTTGGTATCAGAGGCAACATTGAGTGAATTAAACACTAGTCTTTTGAGTTTAATCTCAATGACACAGTTTGCACATTACTCGACTTCCGAGTCTAGGCTAATGACATAGGACTAATCCTAATCTTATTGTTTTCTTTTTGTTGGTTTCTTTTGTTTGTTTTGGCAGGTACAAAGACAATGTCGCCACATATTAGAGGTAGAGGTGGAAGAGGAAAGGAACCAATGACTGCAAGGAATGACCACGAAGCCGGGCCATCTCACCGGCGTACTCCATCAGCGAACCTTAGCTCTAGTCCTCACGAGGATTGGAGAACTTATTTAGAGCCTGCGAGATGCTCTGTCTCGCTCAGTTCCTCCCCGTCTTTTCATGATTCATTCGGACCTCATCAAGACAACGAGTCCGACCATTCTCATCATTCCTTTATACCTTTGCCGCGGTCGAGTTCGCACTGTGCCTTCCAGGACCCGACCCCGTACTTCCAGATCCAGTTCAATCCGATGAACCAGGTGGAAGAACCAGAGGGTCCAAACCCTTTGGGGCCTGTTGATCATTACCCTGAAATGCAGGATATGGAGATGGACGAGGATCCAGACCCCAAGCTACCACCGACTGGGACGCCGACGCATCCCATTGATATATCCAGCAGATCATCCTTCCATGGTTCGCCATACAGGGGCCATACATTTTCGCTGAGAGATGGGCTACATACAAGTGGGAGTACACTCCCTCTCACCACGACTCACCTCCTCACCAACAGGTCCCTTCCGAGGACCCGCATTTTCTGGTGGTTACGCCACCGCCGCCGGAGCAACAACTGCCTCCAGAACCATCAAGGCGAAGAAGAACTGGTGCACGGATGTTCGTGCGTGGGGGATTTAATTTCAGCACCCCCTAACACTCCAGCGGCAGCCACTACCCGCCGCTGTATGAAGACCCGCAAATGGGTGGGCCTTCAAATCCAGCTTCTGAAGTCGACTCAGCCCCAGTCGCGCCACCACCGCCCATGTGTTATGAAAACCCAATTCCTTCTTACGCCGGTGCAGCGGTGTATAACCCGTTTGAGGTGTTTAATCACAATCGCAATTCTATCGAATCGTAATCTAAATCGCAAACGCTAAACGTAGATTATTTATAGTGATTGTATGTTAGATATAGTAGCTAGGTTATTTGTGTAACTAATGGTTAGAACTATCGCATCGCTCACTCGAATTGCTCACTTGAATCGCTTCGCAAAGCTCAACACGCGAATCGAAACGATAAAACTCAACGCGCCGGACAGCTGGATCGAGTGGTCAACCGATCGAGTGGCCATCCGATCGGATTGCCATCCGATCGGTGACCAATCCGACAATTATGCACTTTCCTCTTTTGGAAACCCTATAAATACCCTCCTGTCACATCATTTGTGATGTGACAGCTCCTCCGCTTGACCAGCCGCACTCAAGCCTTCTTTCTCTCGATTCCTCGTGATTCTTGTAAGTTTTCAACCTAAATATTGTACTTCTATGATCTACACGCACTCCTTCATCTTTTTCACCTTTGAATCTCAACTTTTAATCGTGAAATCCATGGATTTGAGGTGTTCTAGGGTGATGTCATCATGGAGTTCTTATGAACTTCAAGGGTTGGCTTCATTCCACCAAGAAAAACTTAGATCTGATGGATTTCCACAAGATTAAACAATGTTTTCGCTTAGATCTACACATGTTCAGGGTTAAAAGGATTGAAAGATGGTTTTCTAACTTTCTTTCAACTCTTTTACACTCAATGCACTCAAAACCGATAGAATCGGAGCTCGTTCCGACCTTCTACTCTTTCTTAGTGATGTGTTGGTTCAAGATCTGAATTCTATCCAAGGGACAACTGATTTCGGGTTAAACATGAACAACCGTCTCAAACAGTTAACTGATCGGACTAAGGTGATTCCTGTTCGATCAGGTCACTTGGGTCAAGATGGGGCTTCTGTTGTTTAGCACGTGGTCATATCGTCTCGGTCAAACCGCCAAAAACTTTCAAATAATCAAGTGCCAAGATGATCACGTCACTGGGACGAATTGTCGTCCGATCGGATTGCCATCCGATCGGATTGCCATCTGATCGAACTGCCATCCGATCGGAGTGCACTTGGTCTCTAGACTTAAACTTTTCATTCAACTTTTCAAGATCTGCACATCGAATGGATTGCCGTCCGATGGGATAGCCCTCCGATCGAACGACCATCCGACCATGTGACATTTGGAACTTCGACACTTAATCAATTTCATAATTTTCAAAGATCATCAGTAACTAACGGATTACCAACCGATCGGATTGTTATCTGATCGAGTGACAATCCTACTGTGAACTTGTTCTCACTAAGTGTCCTTCCAATCGGATCGCTATCCGATCGAACGACCGTTCGATCGACGACCTGAAAGGTAGAGATACTTCTATATTTTCAAAATGCTACAACGAAAACTTCAAAGCCATCATACACAAACACATCCTTACCAAACGAATGTCAAACCAATCTAATGGCCATCCGATCGAATGACCATCCGAACGGATTGACATCCGATCGAGTGACTATGCGATCGGATTGCCATCCGATCGGATTACCATTCGACACTTAGTCACATTGCACCATTTAACGCGTCGTTCTTTCGCTTATACTATTGTTAACTATTCAGGCTAATAACTCTAGCGCTCCCTTTAATCCATTTCCATCGTTGTGAGTATACTCGATCCCTTTTTCCTTTATGCACTTTTGGGTGTTACATACGTTACTTATGCTAAATCACAATCAATCACACAACGCAAATACTATTTATACGCTGACCGTTATTGCATGTTACTTGTGACTCGATGAATGCTTGTACGTTCTGTTAACACAGTGATTGTTGCCTGATGCCTTAGCAACAATAGTACTATTTGTTTGGACTCAACACATGTCGTTCACAGGGGTTGTTAAGGTTACCTCTCACATGTCACGGTGGTGATATGTGTTGCGCATTCTACAACTCACAGTCTAGTCTGTGCATATTTCATTGTCGATAACCTACTAGCTTCGCACTATACATGTTACATGCTGGTTATGCGTGAACGATTTCGAACTCTACTATTACTATTAAACTTGTATGCTCACCTTTACAGTATGTGTATTGACCTATATTTTAACGTATGTGACAGGTGCTTAGGATGCTTTCTTGCTATTTGATGGAATCAAGTAGGAGAGAGTCTAGAAACAAACAAACTATTTTATATTTGAGTTGTCAAAACAGAATTATTTATCTTTGAATTATCTGTAATAACTATGCTACTTGTTATGTCATGGTATGGGACGTGATGCTTAAATAATTGGTAATCGTAGTTGTTATGGAAACTCCTGGACAATCTGTTTTACTCAGTGCCGCGCCCTGATGTTTCCCTCATCAGTTGGGGTGTGACAGATTGGTGTCAGAGCCATAAATGTAGGGAATTAGGCAAGACTCGACCTAGTCCGGGTCGATGTCTTAGAAACGACCTAGTCTATTGTTTAAGTACCAACAGACTGACTTGTGCAAGCCCGGTATGGGTATTGCATGAGCTTACTCGCTATCTCTCGCTCGCACTCGCTGTACACTACACACTTGCGCGAACATCGCATACTATAGTTCTGCGCAAGATCAGCCTTTCCTAAGGCTGATTACTCACAACAAACGAATGATCTGGTTAAGAGTAGGTGTGAAAACCACAAACTCTCGACCAGATTACTCATTCGAATTACTATTTTTGCTATAAAACAAGAGAAATTGTGTTGAATCAGGAGTGAAATCCGCACTTCGACGTAAATTTTCCTCTCTACTTTATCAAAACAGGGATGTAGTCGTTAAGTCAGGGGTGAAACCCGAACCTTGATGACATGTTTCGCTCTATACTTTTGGTTTTACAAAACTCTCAACAAAGTCTCGACGGACTCCAACGACTTGGGTAACGCTGTAACTGGAAGGATGCGTTCCGATCGCTCAAATTTGAGCGAGAACACAGTCCAGAAGGCCAAGGTGTGCACTTACGAGTCCTTGTGAAGAGTCAAACCACTTTGGGTAGTCAATGTCTATCTAGCCACGACAATCCCTCTTTGATTTTATGTGTTTCGATTCTGGAATCCGCAGCCGCAAACTCTGTGATTTATCGATTTTATGTGAATTTTATGTGATTACGTGTTTTGATTTTGGTAATTTCCTCGCTCTTTCGCTGTTCGCTTTGATCAGCACACACCGCTCGCACTACCCATTTATCTCAAAACGCCAACAAATCGCTGGTCATTATTCGCAATCGCAGCTCGCTATTCGAAATCACTATACTTAATTGCTATACGCTGTTGTGACGGATAGGTGAATACGTGCAACATATATGTTAAGGTTAGCTCATGTGTGCTTATGTGCTTATGTGTATATGTGCTTATGAGATCCTGTGATTTTGTGCCTCTGTGAATTTTGTGAATGGCTGTGTTCCTGAGCTTTATGGTGAATCGCTAGACAATACTAGGATTAATCAAACTTGTGTTTGAGTCCTATGGCGATGTCTGTTGCAGACAATGTCGTCGTTTGGATCATCCACTTGCATGTAGCTCGCCGAAACCATGATGACAAATGCATCGCCGCTCTCGTCTCTAAAAAATGGCGAAAGTCATCTCCCAGATCGTCAGTGAACTGAACGAGAATGCAAGCAAGTCCTCGGAAGAGTCCAGGACTGATGCTCCTAAGGCTGCTTTTAGCTTCAAGCAGTTCAAAGCCTGCAGACCAAAAGAGTTTACCGGAGAAGATGGTCCTACGGCCATGTTTCAATGGTTTGATTCTATCAAAGTCACCCTGCGCCAGAGTGGCTGTCCAGAAAACCTGCGCACCGTCAATGCTACCGGCGTCTTCTGATCCAGCGCTCTTGATTGGTGGACAACCGAGAGTAACAAACAAGGAAATGATGCAGCTTTCGGATTGTCTTGGGATGAGTTGAAGAACATAATGATGCAAGAGTTCTGTCCTCCCCATGAACTCCAAAAGCTCGAGGATGAATTTTGGCACATAAAGCAGGATGGCGGAGATAACGTTGGTTTAACTGCTCACTTCAAGCAGTTGAGTATTATCTGCCCTGGTCAGGTTAATACCCCAGATGTCACAATCAAGAAGTATATCCGTGCTCTTCCGAGTTGCGTCACAGATTTTGTTCAGGCGGCAAAGACAACAACAATCGAGGAAACCTACCTGCTTGCCGCTGAGATCAACGATAAGCGAGTTAGGGCTGGTTATTTTGACAAAGCTGCCAAGAATCTGCATCAAGTTACCGCTGCTTCAACCCCTGAAACCACCACTGCACTGCAATCTTCAAAGCTTTCACGCCGAAAGAGGAAGAACAACAACAGTTCCAGCAACAAGAACTGTGCAGTTACTGCTGCCCCGCTCCAAACCGTACCAGCCCAACCGCAACCTCAACACCGCCAAGTAGCGGCACCTGTGGTCAATGCACTGCCTGCCAAGCGTGCATACACTGGCCCACACCCGTTTTGCCCTACTTGTACTTATCATCACTCGGTGGGTCTCGCATGCCGGTTCTGTGCTCATTGCAATATGTGCGGCCACTTTACCGCAAACTGTCGTACAGGTCCACGTCAAGCTCCAGCTCCAGCTCAAGGTCAAGCTCCTGCCCAACAAGCTCTACTTACTGCTCCTCAAGGCCATCAAGCAGCTCCTACACCCACAAATCATGCTAGAGCTTGCTTTGCGTGTGGTGATCCCAACCACTTTGCCAACATGTGCCCCAACAGGGTAGTGAAACAAGAGCCCCAGCAGCAGCCGCAGCAACAGCAACAACAACAGCAACAGCAACAACAGCAGCAACACCCAGCAGACCGCGGGCGTGCCTTCAACATTAACGCTTGCCAGGCTCAAGCAGACAACAATGTGGTCAATGGTACGTTCCTTGTGAATGGTATATATGCTTCGTGTTTGTTTGATACTGGAGCCAATAACTGTTTTGTATCTTTTGAATTCGAAAAGCTCCTTAATTGTAAGCGCGCCCATCTCCCCTTGACGTTCGATGTTGAAGTTGCCACTGGAAGAACCGTCGCTGTCAATTCCGTCTTACGTGATTATACGCTCGAACTCAACAATCACGTCTTCCCTATCGACCTTATTCCGATGTAGCTCGGTTGTTTTGACATCATAGTATGCATGGATTTTCTTCGTGAAAATCGTGCTAAAGTCGTTTGCTTCGAAAAGATGATTCGTTTCTCGCTTGCTAATGGTGATCAACTTTGTGTGTATGGCGAAACTCCTTCGAAAGGTCTCAAGCTCATGTCATGTGTCCACGCTAGCAAGTATCTCCGCAAGGAATACAGAGCTTTCTTGGCTAACATCGTAGTAGCGGAGAAGGAAAAGAAAGGTAATCCCAGAGTAAAAGACGTTCCCATAGTTTGTGAATTCCCCAACGTATTTCCTGAAGATCTACCTGGTTACCTCCCGCTCGTGATATCGATTTCCGAATCGACCTCATTCCCGGAGAAAATCCTGTTGCTAAAGCGCCTTATCATCTCGCTCCTTCTGAAATGCGCGAACTCTCAAGTCAGCTCCAGGAACTGCTCGATAAAGGCTTCAATCGCCCTAGCACCTCTCCTTGGGGCGCGCCTGTCCTTTTCGTCAAAAAGAAGGATGGTTCGTTCCGGATGTGCATCGACTATAGGGAGTTGAATAAGCTGACTATTAAGAATCGCTATCCCCTGCCTCGAATCGATGATATATTTGATCAGTTACAAGGTGCTACGTGTTTCTCGAAGATCGATCTACGCTCAGGCTATCACCAGCTACGCATTCAAGAGGAAGATATACCCAAAACCGCATTTCGAACCCGATACGGTCACTATGAGTTTGTTGTTATGCCTTTTGGTTTGACCAACGCTCCCGCAGTTTTCATGGATCTAATGAATCGAGTGTGCAAACCCTTCCTTGACCGCTTCGTCATCGTGTTCATCGATGATATCCTGATCTATTCTAAGTCAAAATCCAAACACTCGCAGCATCTACGTTTGGTTCTTGAGTTACTCCAGGGAAACCGTCTTTACGCCAAGTTCTCCAAGTGTGAATTCTGGCTGGAGGAGGTCCAATTCCTGGGTCACATTATCAATAGTCAAGGAATTCATGTCGATCCCGCGAAGATCGAGGCCGTTAAGAGTTGGGTTACACCCAAGAACCCGTTTGAAGTCCGTTCTTTTCTCGGACTGGCAGGCTATTATCGCCATTTTATCGAAGGTTTCTCTAAGATCGTTGTGCCGCTTACCCCTCTTACGCATAAGGACAAACCTTTTGTTTGGGGAACTAAACAGGAGGAAGCCTTTCAAACTCTCAAAGCTATGCTTTGCAATGCTCCCGTGCTCTCACTGCCCAACGGAAACGACGATTTCATAGTCTACTGCGATGCCTCCAACCTTGGTCTTGGTTGTGTTCTCATGCAATGAGATAAGGTTATCGCGTACGCTTCTCGACAGCTCAAGATCCACGAGAAGAACTACACCACACATGACCTTGAGCTTGGCGTATTTGTTTTTGCGTTAAAGATTTGGTGACACTACCTTTACGGTACCAAGTGTACGATCTTCACCGATCATAGGAGCCTACAACACATCTTTGACCAAAAGGAACTGAATATGCGTCAACGCAGGTGGGTAGAACTCCTCAACGAATATGACTATGAGATTCGTTACCATCTAGGCAAAGCAAACGTCGTTGCTGATGCTCTCAGTCGACGAAGCTATTTCCTTAGCGTTCGTAATTCCCAAGCCCAGTTTAATATCGAAGCTCTCATCCATGACGCTCAGCATGCTTGTTTTACCGAACGAACTTTGAAGAAAGAAAGGATTCTAAATGATGGCACCCAACTCGAGAATAAATCAAATGGTATCTTTCATTATTTGGACCGAATTTGGATTCCCAAGCATACGAGTTTGCGATAACTTCTGATGGACGAAGCCCACAAATCTCGGTATTCTATTCATCCCGGTGCCGACAAGATGTACCAGGACATGCGCTACAAGTACTGGTGGCCGGGCATGAAGAAGGATATCGCTATCTATGTTTCGAAGTGCCTGACTTGTTCCAAGGTCAAGGCTGAGCAACAAAGACCCTCTGGCTTACTCGTACAACCCGAGATCCCTATGTGGAAATGGGAGAGTATAGCTATGGACTTTGTAATGAAACTTCCGCGCATGACATCAGGTCATGACAGCATCTTGGTTGTCGTTGACCGTTTGACTAAATTAGCTCATTTCCTGCCGATACGAGAAGACTTTAAGGTAGAAAAATTAGCCCGAATCTACACCGATGAGATCATTTGTCGACACGGGACGCCTCGTGACATCATCTCTGACCGCGATGGTCGGTTTACCTCGCGTCTTTGGGAAACGTTTCAATCTGCTCTCGGTACTACTCTTAATCTAAGTACCGCTTTCCATCCCCAAATCGACGGTCAGACTGAAAGAACGATTCGCACCCTTGAAGACATGCTCCGATCATGTGTCATAGATTTCGGTGGTAATTGGGACGCGCACTTACCTTTGGTCGAATTCTCGTACAATAACAGTTATCATTCTAGTATCCAAATGCAAGGTTGGAGAACTCGCTAGTCGGCCGGTGAGATGGGGACTAGCGACTACTCGGGATTACTCAGGATTAATCGGATTAGATATTTTATATGTAAATTTTATTATTTTTATAAATATGTATATATATACTCACACATCCATATCAATATAATACTTGAAAAGGTAAAAGTAGTTCAAAATACAAACTAAACTTACATATAAGTCATAACATAACAAGTCTCAGTACTTAAAATTCAAACATTAACAAATAGCTCAAATGTAATCCTCATCTCCGTAGTGTTCAATGATTTCGACACCATCCGATTCGTATTCAATCTTCTCGTCTACTTCATCCTCTTTCTCCGACTCAAGTTCTTCGTCATATTAGGGTACGAGATAAGGAAAATGGGCTAAAGTTGTAATCTTGGGCCTGTTTTGTAAGGATTTCAAATGGGCCGACTAGGGCGGCTTGGACCGGCTTTGACCGACTAGCGATTTTTTGTCTGATTAGTGAAAAATTACTCAGCATGAGGCCGACTAGCGACTAGTCGGCAATTAATCACCGAGTAATCGCGATTTTTGCAACACTGTCTAAATGGCACCATTTGAGGCATTATACGGAAGGAAATGTCGATCGCCTATTGTATGGCACGAGATCGGAGACGCGCAAATTACCAGTCCTGAGCTATTACAAGAAACGACAGACAAAATCCTCCAAATTCGAGACAATCTGCTGAAAGCTCAGAGCCGACAGAAAAGTTACGCTGATAGACGCCGCAAGCCCCTTGAATTTGACATTGGCGATCACGTACTCCTAAAGGTTGCAGCTTGGAAGGGAGTGATCAGATTCGGCAAGAAATGAAAGCTCGCACCTCGATATGTTGGACCCTTTAAAATTCTAGAAAGGATTGGAAAAGTGGCCTACAGACTAGAACTACCGGAGGAACTTAGTAACGTCCACCCGACTTTCCACGCTTCGAACCTCAGAAAGTGCTAGCCAACCAGGAATTACATGTCCCTCTCGAAGATTTACAAGTGGACGAAACATTACACTTCGTGGAAAATCCTGTCGAGATCATGGGACGAGAAACCAAGGTGCTCAGACGCTCACGCATTCCCATTGTGAAGGTTCGCTAGGAAGGCAAATGCGGCGCCGAGTTCACCTGGGAACTCGAAAGTGACATGAAGGCGTAGTACCCGCAACTGTTTGTTACGCCTACTTCTTATATTTCGGGACGAAATTTCCTAAAGTAGGGGAGGCTGTAACAACCCGCTTTTTGGGAAATCAAAGTACAAGTCAAAGTCAAAGGAAGAAAAGATTGCTAATTGCGATCTGCCACTCCTTGCTTAACTATTGATTGTACGTTAATGACTTGTAAATCGAATCTTTTTATTTAATTGCTTTAGTTGTATTATGTGGAGTATCTATTAATAATCGAGGTTTAATCGCTATTTAATCGCATGTTTAATCGCTAATCGACTTAACGCTAAACGCATCGCTAGCGCATTCGTAACTCGAATTATGTGTTCTGGATATTGTTTTACGTGTGTGTGCTATTATGTGTTACTTGTGCATGTTATGTTTATGTTGAGGTGTTTAATCGCAATCGCAATTCTATCGCATCGCCATCTGAATCGCAAACGCTAAACGCATGTTATTTATAGTGATTGTATGTTAGATATAGCAGTTAGGTTATTTGTGTAACTAATGGTTAGTACTATCGCATCGCTCACTCGAATCGCATCGCAACGCTTAACACGTGAATCGAAACGACAAAACTCAACGCGCCGGACACCTGGATCGAGTGGCCAACCGATCGAGTGGCCATCCGATCGGATTGCCATCCGATCAGTGACCAATCCGACAATTATGCAATTTCCTCTTTTGGAAACCCTATAACTACCCTCCTGTCACATCATTTGTGATGTGACAGCTCCTCCGCTCGACCAGCCGCACTCAAGCCTTCTTTCTCTCAATTTCTCGCGATTCTTGTAAGTTTTCAACCTAAATCTTGTACTTCTATGATCTACACGCACTCCTTCCTCTTTTTCACCTTTGAATCTCAACTTTTAACCGTGAAATCCATGGATTTGAGGTGTTCTAGGGTGATGTCATCATGGAGTTCTTGTGAACTTCAAGGGTTGGCTTCATTCCACCAAGAACAACTTAGATCTGAAGGATTTCCACAAGATTAAACAATGTTTTCGCATAGATCTACACATGTTCAGGGTTAAAAGGATTGAAAGATGGTTTTCTAACTTTCTTTCAACTCTTTTACATTCAATCCACTCAAAACCGATAGAATCGGAGCTCGTTCTGACCTTCTACTCTTTCTTAGTGATGTGTTGGTTCAAGATCTGAATTCTATCCAAGGGACAACTAATTTCGGTTTAAACATGAACAACCGTCTCGAACAGTTAACTGATCGGACTAGGGTGATTCCTGTTCAATCGGATCACTTGGGTCAAGATGAGGCTTCTGTTGTTTAGCACGTGGTCATACCGTCTCGATCAAACCGCCAAAAACTTTCAAATAATCAAGTGCCAAGATGATCAGGTCGATGGGACGGATTGCCGTCCGATCGGATTGCCATCTGATCGAACAGGCATCCGATCGGAGTGCACTTGGTCTCTAGACTTAAACTTTTCATTTAACTTTTCAAGATCTGAATGTCGAACGGATTGCCGTCCGATCAGATACCCATCCGATCGGATACCCATCCGATTGAACGACCATCCGACCATGTGACATTTGGAACTTCGACACTTAATCAATTTCATATTTTTCAAAGATCACGAGTAACTAACGGATTACCAATCGATCGGATTGCTATCCGATCGAGTGACAATCCTGCTGTGAACTTGTTCTCACTAAGTGTCCTGCCAATCGGATCGCTATCCGATCGAACGACCGTTCGATCGATGACCTGAAAGGTATAGATACTTCTCTATTTTCAAAATGCTACAACGAAAACTTCAAAGCCATCATACACAAACACATCCTTACCAAACGAATGTCAATCCAATCGAATGGCCATCCGATCGGATGACCATCCGAACGGGTTGACATCCGATCGAGTGACCATCCGATCGGATTGCCATCCGATCAGATTACCATTCGACACTTGGTCACATTGCACCGTTTAACGCGCCGTTCTTTTGCTTATACTATCGTTAACTGTTCAGGCTAATAACTCTAGCGCTCCCTTCAATCCATTTCCATCGCTGTGAGTATACTCGATCCCTTTTTGCTTTATGCACTTTTGGGTGTTACATACGTTACTTATGCTAAATCACAATCAATCACACAACGCAAATACTATTTATACGCTGACCGTTATTGCATGTTACTTGTGACTCGATGAATGCTTGTATGTTATGTTAAAACAGTGATTGTTGCCTGACGCCTTAGCAATGATAGTACTACTTGTTTGGACTCAGCACCTGTCGTGCACATGGGTTGTTAAGGTTACCTCTCACATGTCACGGTGGTGATATGTGTTGCGCATTCTACAACTCGCAGTCTAGTCTGTGCATATTTCATTGTCGATAACCTACTAGCTTCGCACTATACATGTTACATGTTGGTTATGCATAAACGATTTCGAACTCTACTATTACTATTAAACTTGTATGCTCACCTTTACACTATGTGTATTGACCTCTATTTTAACGTATGTGACAGGTGCTTAGGATGCTTGCTTGCTATTTGATGGAATCAAGTAGGAGAGAGTCTAGAAACAAACAAACTATTTTATATTTGAGTTGTGGAAACAGAATTATTTGTCTTTGAATTATCTGTAATAACTATGCTACTTGTTATGTCATGGTATGGGAAGTGATGCTTAAATAATTGGTAATCGTAGTTGTTATGGAAACTCATGGACAATCTGTTTCGCTCAGTGCCGCGCCCTGATGTTTCCGTCATCAGTTGGGGTGTGACAGACCGGGTGTGACAACAGTTAGGCTTCAATGTGCAACCTACACATCAACATAATCATGCCTATTACAACACTCGTGGACAGTTTAATCATGACTGAAACAACAAATGGCGTAGACGAGGCAATTAAAACAACAACAACCGCAACACGGGCTCCTTGTCAGGTAACAATTCCAAATTTTCTTGGGCATCTAATCAGAATACCGTGTATGGCTCTTGCTTCAAGTGTGGTATTGGCCATGTTCCATCACAATGGCTAAACCGTGATCCAACAACAATTCGTCCACCACGATACGCTCCACAAGCGGACTTTGATGATCATCGCTCACAAGCATCATCATCTTGGCTGCCGGACACCGGTATAAATAGTACTGCAGCACCTGATCTCACTAGCTTTGACAATGTTAAGCCTTATTTCGGTAAGGACACACTTGTTGTTGGTAATGGCAATAGGTTACCTATTCTCCATATCGGTTCCACCACTTTCAATTCACCAAATAAAACTCTTTCTATTAAAAACATTCTACACGTTCCACAAATTAAATGAAATATTGTTTCCGTACAACGTTTTTGTCAATATAACAATGTGTTCTTTGAGTTTCACTTTACATTTTTTTTGTGTGAAGGATTCGATTACCAGAACTATCCTTCTCACGGGTCTAAGTAAAGATGGTGTCTACCTTCTTCATCTACCAAAGACCAATCCTGTCTCAAATGTTGCTTTTTCTACTGTCACACCCGCTCGTAGGCAGAAGCGCGAGGTGTGATCTTAATAAGTAATCATTGCATTCAATTAAGTAAACATACTATATGAATAAATTAAGTACAATGTCCATCCATACAATTGATTTAAATGAAATTACAAGTCACTTGTTTTGTTCATGAAAGACAATCCAAAAGTTTTAAGTTTGACAAAAGACTTGTTCACAAAATATAGTTTTACAAATCAAGGCTTTGCATTCCATATTTCACGCGAAGGTGGAATATGTGAACCGAACCCTTCAAAAGGATGGCAACGAATTTCCGACTCTTGATCTTGTCTTGTTCCATGCAAATTCCATTAATTTCCTGAAATACATGTTAAGTAAAAACATCAACGAAGTTGGTGAATTCATGTGTTTTGTTTTGTATCAAATGAATCTTTAAAACATTTGAACTATGTTCATAATGAAATCCGGTATGTAAAACTTCTATGAAATTGTTGATCATTAATGTTTCGCAAGAACATTAATATGTGTGCCGACATCAGAAGCAACCAAACATAGACAATTTTTTTGTCGATTACCCTCGACCGTGACACAAAAGCACTCCGACGGGTCTCATGGACCAAGAATGGGGCTTGCCAAAACCCAATAGATCTACCCCTTTCGTTCCTCGGTCTGTATGTGTGATTAATGGCTACTTAAGTTTCTACCCTATCAACCTGCAACATGTATTAAAATATGATCAAAAAATATGTTGGCGAGTATACAAGTTTGAATACATAGCATAATACGAAAAGTGTTTTAACTGTGCTCTTATCCAACATGATAAATGTATACAAGTTACTAACATGCTATACGGGTGTAAGTTATATGTCAAACCAGAGTTTAACGCAATCGTGTTTACCCAACAATGTTGAAACGAAGAGGGTGTAATGTGTTTACTTAACAATACCACAAGTATACAGGTGGGGCATTAATCCTATAGCGCTATAATTGTTAAGGTGGGCTTGCAAAATTAATGAGCATCTAGACACATTGTAAACATAGCATATGAGTTTAACAAGTATAACAAGTTTCATGTTTAATAGTGGATAGAGTGTGATTTGATAAACATGTTTAATAGTGTTGCGTGTTTTTGTGTATATGTACATGTTGCACCCAAAGTGTAAAAAAATAAAAAAAAAAGGATCGAGTATACTCACAATTTTGCGTAGAGTCCCACGAAAATCGAGAGTTGAGTTGATGAAGTTTGGAACACCGAAATCACCCTGAAATGGGTAAATATAGGTGTAAGTATTCTGATGGGAAAGAGGTTTAGATCAGATTATATAATACGAGAAAAGTACAGAACAAAAAACGAGTAGCGGAACCTTTCAGACGAAAGGGCCTTTCGTGCGAAAGGGGCAACGGCCTTTCGTGCGAATGAGTGTTTCCTTTCGGGCGATTGGACTGTTTTAAAACGAGTAAAACTTGATCGTAAACTGATTTAAACATAAACAGTAGCGTAGTTGTTGAACAGATCGAAAATAGAAAGTAAAATGGCAAAACAGCCAAGTGAGAACAACCCAGGTGTGCCAACACGACATGGAAAGAGTTAACTAAGTGTCGGAGGCTGGACGGGGTTAACTCGCTTTGTGACTAGCAAACTGTTTGGGGTTCATCACTGATGAATTGATGTAAAACAGAAATGAAATAAAAAACAAAACTTACGAAAACAGTCCCTTTCGTGCGAAAAGGATCACCCTGTCGCGCGAAAGGTTCTCTTTTCGGGCGACTGGTGACTGTTATGACGAAAACGTATGTCAGATCTGTCTGAAACAGATCAATACTTGGTGGAAATTAGCCCTAATGCAAACCCTTAACTATAAAATGAGTTGGGGGTCTGATGAGTTCCAGATTCCATCAAGAACGTACTGAAAATTAGAACGAAAAATATGAACAAATTGTAAAAATGTTAAAGTTTGTAAATCTTGATTTGAATCTCATATGGTGATGCTCCAACATCAGTTTACCCAAGCATACTAGTGGAAAACATCTTTGAGATGTGTTTAATCAAGTAAGTTTGCAAGAAAAGTTTAAGAATTAGAATCAAAATGCAAGAAATATGTTAAAGAAATGAAAGAGATGAAAGAAAATCATACGGAAATGCTTCTGATCATAGAGGAGGTTTTCAGAGCGTTTTGGAAAGTGTCAAGTGAAATGAGCAAGTAAAGGAGTGGAGTAGTGCACCTATTTATAGGTGTAGGGTGAAAGTAGGGCAACATGCGAGTTCGGACGAGAGGGGCTTTTGGGGGGACATGCCCAGTCGCTCGAGAGGGGCATTCGTGCGAGAGGGGTCTTTCCTTTCCTCTCGAGGTTCAAGTTCGATTATGTTATGTGTTTTATCAGGTTTTACGTGCAACGAGCATAAATGTATATTGTGCAATTATGAAACATGTATAATAGTGTTTAAAATGTTGATTGTGAGTACAAAAATGCAAACAATTCGAACATGAATAACATAAATATAAATATAATACTTGCTTTTTCATTATGATCAATTGTCTCGGATTACAAAATTAAACGAGATAGAATACGACATGAGTACAAGTGTCTAAAAATAGAATGTACAAAATATTTGCTAAACCGGGAAAGTACAAATGTGCGGAGCGTTACACACTAATCCATACATATACACATTTTCGGCCATATGCATATACCCAATCATGAACTTTTGATCAATCCATTTTAATCACAATTATTTTCATGTAAATCACTTTCAGTCATATATGCATGAACTTTTCAAGTATCCTTTCCTTCAAAACTTGACATATTAACAAAACACCATCTCTAACACACACCCATACACACTCACGGCCTCACATATACACACACATACTTCCATTTTATTTTGATTAAAGAACACATTTGTTATTAGTTTTTAAGTATGTGAAGAACTCCAAGTTTATGAGAAACCTTCCATCATTATCATTGACGTGACCGTGTCATCCCGATCAGTCAAAAATCCAATTAAACCTAGGTAGCTAGGGTAAGTCGGGTATCGTATCCACGAAGAGCAGGTGGTCAGTATCGCACGACCCGTTCGATTAGTTAGACTATTTACAAATAATGTACAAGGTGATTATGAAGTTTGCTAATTTAATTTGTTTAATTAGTTTGAAAGGATATCGGAGTGAACCGACAAATTGATATTATCTAAAACAATGATTTATTAACTAAACTCGTAAACTAAACTAAAAAGTTGAAGCAAGAAATTAGAATACGGATCACACCCGGTTCGATAATTGCAAGACCTAGGGTTCCTACATGTTTTAACTTGATTCAATTGCATATAGTGATTAACGGATTACTATCACGAAGCTTAGGTGCCAATTGCTATCAACGTCATAGACAACGGACCGTAATGCACTTCGTTGCCTTGGACATGTAAATCCCAACCTACGATAAGGCATAAGTGCACAAATTCATTTCGCAAAGTCATAACTTTATCATCATTCGACAATTCACAAATTCAATTCAAATGCACGGCAATTATCATAAGTTTCAAATACTAAACTATTTGTCACAAAACCAAATTAAAATACAAATGTATAAACTCTAGAAATCTTACAACATCTACACCGGGGTGAAACCTTAAGAGATTAGCCTCTCATTGCGTTGCAAGCCTCTACTCCAAAATCCTCTTTTTCCTTTTTATTCGTGTTAAAAAAAATAAAAATAAAATGCCAAGCACCCCCAGAGGCTGTTGCCTTTCCCCTCAATTATTGCGAACCGTCCGTTCCACTCTGTGAGCCTCTCTCCTCAAAATTACCCCAAAAAAGAAAAAAAAAACTGTTCTCTTGGACCCCACCTTGTGCGTTACTTCCTTCTTAATTGCACCTTCATTAGTCCAAGTAATTTCCATCTTTTTATTTTCTTTGATGCAAGCCCAAGACTTCATAAATTTATATTGCTTCTTGTATTGGTTTCTTTTGGTTGCAAGTCCATAACCCAAGCCATTTTCATGTTTTGCTTCGGCTTCATGGAAATCTCTAGCCCAATTAATTCCATTTGACTTCATGGCAATCTCTAGCCCAATTAATTCCATAGCCAATATCATAATTATGTTTCCTGTAACATATTTGCACAAGCTATTAAATATAAATATTTGAATTAGATGAACTCCAAGTTTCATTACCTTTTCATCGTTACTTCTTTACTCTTTTTTTTATTAGATATCCTAATTTAGTTATTTAACTTATTATATAGATAGAATCTATAGAATATGAAAACTAAAATAAACTACAAGATATATACTAAAATTAATGCATTTATAATATAGTTAAGATGAAATAAGAGAGTACCTACAATGTACCGATCACATCCCCACACTTAATTTTTGCTTGCCCTCAAGCAAATCTGTTTTTTTTCACTTTCACGTGGGTCGAACGAGAAACACACGTCCCATTCCCGAGACTAAGGTTAAGGTCTAAAGTCATACCCGGTTCAAACTTTTTACAATTTACTAAATATCTAACGGAAAAGTGAATAATCCCATATAAAATGATTATCCAAGATTAACCCGCCCTTGAAACTAATAAATCATGCACATCCCTCACAATGTTCTCTCCACTCGGTTTACAAATTGGCTAATTCTAATGATGTATTAGCACCTTTAAAGTAATCACTCAATACCGAATAGAACACGTACCCGCATAGGCTTGCAACTTAATCATTCTTCACCACCGAACACGAATACTAAGCACAAGTCAAAAGGTCTTTGGAGGGTTGTAACGGGGCTAGGTTAAGGGTATGGAATATGATTTTTTTTAAGTGGCTAAGGCGATGAAAAATTTGAGTTTTATTACAAACGACTACTCTAAACAAAACTAAACTATAAACATCAACTACAAGGCAACAACTTTAGCCTTTTATTCAATAACTACTAACTTCATATTTTTGTATTTTTCTCAACATTTTCTGATTTTTTTATATATATATGCAAACAAACAAATACAACTATACAAACTTTACTTCTATAATCGAATTTCCATCACACGGGTTTAAAAGAAAAAGGTTTTAAGGTTATTGGTTAAAGGGTAGTCAAACGAAAGGATTAGGCTCAAAAGTGGCTACTAAGGGATAATTTTTTTTTGGGTAAGGATATAAAAATGGTGTAAAAGGAAAAGGTTTACCTATGCCTTAATCATTCTCATGCTTGTATTCGGTCTATGGTCTCGAACGTATCAAAAGTTGCAAGTTCTACAATACGTGACTAATGGTCCACTCAAACAAAGAAACATGTATATGTAAATCTATGATATAAAAGTGACTCAAAATCTCGCGTATTAGGGTATGATATGTGATATGCATAAAATGCTAGTTCCTTAGGCGAATTATTCCCAAATAACCACCCGCTAAATACCCGTTATGCTTATTAATTTGAACTTGACCATGACAAAAGACCAAATGGGTTGTGCCATCCCTCGTTGACTTAGTTACTTGTGCTTTTAAGATCGCTTTTGAAACAAGAAATTTTTGAAATTTTTTTGAAATGTTCCCCCATCCCCACACTTGAGGTCAACATTGTCCTCAATGTGTAGTGTTTAAATGAATGGGTCAAAAATAGAAAAAAACTTTTACTCCACCATCCCCACACTTGAGGTACACATTGTCCTCAATGTGCAAGAATGGAGCTTTTAACGCACAAGGGATGTGACACGGCTAACCTCCCCAAAATTTCACCCCGGAAATAAAATACAAAATACAATCCACTTATTACTAAGCTAAGAATCAAAGGTAAAAAGAAATGTATGCACCTGATTTTTGAGCTCATTCCTCGTGTGCCCTTCTTCTCTTCAAGAAAGTGGTCGTCTCACGAACATAATGTACCTACAAATCTTAACCCTTGTGTAGAAGCATGCTTCTCACAACCATTAAAATTTATTAGCTACCTAGTTCTACCACTTTTATGAAGATATTACCAAATCATACGTTAGTTTACCTTGATGTATGTGGAAAATTAATTTACAATAACAACAAACCTAACTCACTTTTGTAGGAATCACGTTTGCATTTAGCTTATGCAACAAGCCCTTTTAAACCTCCCGATAGCTCGGGAGGACGAGAGGTCTCGTGAGGGTTATATAGGGAACACACCCACAAAGTTCATTTAACTAAGAAAAGAAAAAAAATAAAAAAATAAAAATAAAACGAATAATAGTACAAACTCTACAACAATTATACCTGATTTGCCTCTCATGGTGGTCGAAGTGCACATTTTCCTACCGAGTTGCCTACATACGCCCGATATTTGGCATGCCGGATCCATTCACTTTTTATTTTGATCGGGATGCATATTGTACAACTTTGGGGTCGCTTCTTACTAAACTGGCCTATGTCTTGCAACGCCACCCTTCGAATCCTTATACCCGAACCCGCATCCCCAACTTTGTTGGTTGGAGTGATAAGTATGGGAGAAGGATGGATATGAACGTGGGCATCTTTCGGATCCGAATCGTCTAGCGGTGTGATGTCTTCCGCTCGGTTCAAACATTCATTTTCTTGCTCGGGAAGATCGATAACCTCTTCCACCACATCACCATCTACTATTGTACCATTGGCCCAAACCTCTTGGTCTCGTTTAAGTTGGGCTAATTCCTCCGCTAATTGACCCACTTGCACCACCAATGCTTCATGGGCTTTATCTCTCACTTCATTCTCTTTCTTCATATCTTTGATATCCTGGTGATATTCTTTCATCATGTTCATGAGAGCATCAAGCTTGGAATGCATCGAATCTTGTGGTTTCTCGTATACCGGTTGAGGGTATTAATTATAATAATCATCATACTCCTCCTCCCGGTAACTTGAGAAATATGGTGATTTGGGTTCATAGTAGTATTCTTGATAATGTGGTGGTGGCGGATTACCGCATAGATAATATGAGGATGGACCATTGAAATCTTCATAATCCGCCCTCCTATATTCAAACAATCCGCTGAGGTAGTCTTCCCGTTCCTTGTTGGCTTGAACTTTTTTGTAGAAAACAGAGCAATCCTCTAAATAGTGTTCTCCGCTTCCGCAACACTCACACGGATTATCATCTACCCAATTCATATTGAAAGACGGTACCTGCAAAACATGTACCTGCACAAACAAGCTCGACCACCCAAAGTAAAATCACAAAAATACAAGAAAGAAAAACTAAACTAAAATCGAACAAGCAATGAAATACTAAGCGCACTAGCTCCCTGGCAACGGCGCCATTTTGACGTGACCGTGTCGTCCCGATCAGTCAAAAACCCAATTAAACCTAGGTAGCTAGGGTAAGTCGGGTATCGTATCCACGAAGAGCAGGTGGTCAGTATCGCACGACCCGTTCGATTAGTTAGACTATTTACAAATAATGTACAAGGTGATTATGAAGTTTGCTAATTTTATTTGTTTAATTAGTTTGAAAGGATATCGGAGTGAACCGACAAATTGATATTATCTAAAACAATGATTTATTAACTAAACGTGTAAACTAAACTAAAAAGTTGAAGCAAGAAATTAGAATACGGATCACACCCGGTTCGATAATTGCAAGACCTAGGGTTCCTACATGTTTTAACTTGATTCAATTGCATACAGTGATTAACGGATTATTATCACAAAGCTTAGGTGCCAATTGCTATCAACGTCATAGACAACGGACCGTAATGCACTTCGTTGCCTTGGACATGTAAATCCCAACCTACGATAAGGCATAAGTGCACAAATTCATTTCGCAAAGTCATAACTTTATCATCATTCGACAATTCACAAATTCAATTCAAATGCACGACAATTATCATAAGTTTCAAATACTAAACAATTTGTCACAAAACCATATTAAAATACAAATGTATAAACCCTAGAAATCTTACAACATCTACACCGGGGTGAAACCTTAAGAGATTAGCCTCTCATTGCGTTGCAAGCCTCTACTCCAAAATCCTCTTTTTCCTTTTTATTCGTGTTAAAAAAATAAAAATAAAATGCCAAGCACCCCCAGAGGCTGTTGCCTTTCCCCTCAATTATTGCGAACCGTCCGTTCCACTCTGTGAGCCTCTCTCCTCAAAATTACCCCAAAAAAGAAAAAAACTGTTCACTTGGACCCCACCTTGTGCGTTACTTCCTTCTTAATTGCACCTTCATTAGTCCAAGTGATTTCCATCTTTTTATTTTCTTTGATGCAAGCCCAAGACTTCATAAATTTATATTGCTTCTTGTATTGGTTTCTTTTGGTTGCAAGTCCATAACCCAAGCCATTTTCATGTTTTGCTTCGGCTTCATGGAAATCTCTAGCCTAATTAATTCCATTTGACTTCATGGCAATCTCTAGCCCAATTAATTCCATAGCCAATATCATAATTATGTTTCCTGTAACATATTTGCACAAGCTATTAAATATAAATATTTGAATTAGCTGAACTCCAAGTTTCATTACCTTTTCATCGTTACTTCTTTACTCTTTTTTTATTAGATATCCTAATTTAATTATTTAACTTATTATATAGATAGAATCTATAGAATATGAAAACTAAAATAAACTACAAGATATATACTAAAATTAATGCATTTATAATATAGTTAAGATGAAATAAGAGTGTACCTACAATGTACCGATCAATCATCATCACCAAGAATCAAGAACAATATTTTTAAAAGTAAATTTATACCTTTCAAGATTTTGATGGGTTTTGATAAGAATTTGATGAGATGGGGCTTGTTCTTCTTGGAATTCACCTTGAAAACCTTCTTGGATCTTCAAATGAACTTGAAACTAGATTGGATTGAACTTGGTTCTTCAAGACTTGAACAAAAAAAGAAAATGGAGGTGGTGGTGGGAGTGTGCGGCCGAGAGGTAGAGAGTGGGAGAAAGATGAAGAGCTTTT
>JARYGA010047384.1:0-46533 GCA_030545235.1 Helianthus tuberosus | reverse complement strand
AGTTTGTGTGCATGTTATTTAAATTAGGTTAAAAGACTAATCAGTAGTCTAAACTCTGCCTGTATAAATCTGAAATATTATCACAAGGTATCATCACTTTGGAATTATTAAGGTACGGATCCTTACCCTCACTCCTTATTGCTTCATATTCAAATTGTTATAAACCCATTAAATTACTATATCTTTTAAAACTCCTCACGTCTTTGATTATCGATTCATTTGACGGTCCGTTGGATTCCTATTCTAATCATAGCATTAGTTTTAGCTTTCATGTCATGCGATAGTATTATGTTTAGTTGTACTCATTATCGCATGTTCCAATATATGTTACGTCTTGTTATGAAAAATATTTTGATAAGTTATGTAAATAAGACCATTTGTACTCTGATACCCTGAGTGTCGCTTCTCGTGGAGTGTCCCACGAGCATGTTGTTGCGGCATCGACATCATGTGCTCCATCCGTGACGGAGAGATCAGTTCACGGCGTCTCTTAAGTACAAGTGTGGTACATATGGCTATTAGGAGGCGTATGGATCGATCCTAGGATTTAAGTTAAGGAGGTGGATAGCGGGCATGCCAACTCGCCATCTCATGTGATAATTATGCAGGAGTAGCTACCTGTGTATTGTCACGTTTTAAGTTTGGCTCATGGGTACATCCGTATGATTTATATTATGAAATTACGTTATTTGCATCGTATCATTTTCGCATAAAGTTCCATCCGGATAACATTTCATATAAAGCGTTATTTGTTATTTGAGCCTATTATTCCGTACTAGGCATTTGGCTCATTCCGTAAATTTTTGTATGTACAGGGTCATAGGTTACTTCAGGCGGGGTAAAGAGAGAAGAATAAAGCATAGGAATAAATCTGAAGATGTTAGTTAATCAAGTCGAATGTCTCCGCTTGTATATTAACCTTAAGTTTAGTTGTCGTGTGGTTGTATCCTTGTCAAATAAATAAATGGAATTATGACTTTTGTTTATGATACTGTTATTGTGACACGTCAGCCCTTCCGGGTTGGGGTGTTACAGCTATGGTATCAGAAGAAAGGTTCTTTCCTGTAGAAAACTTGAAGATAGTAATAAAAACCTGTGAGGAATGGGTAGATATCTATGATAGGATTCAACTTGGTCTCTTATTTGGTTTAACTCCTATGTCTATTCTTATTGATGCCTCCTCGTCGTCCGCTACGTAGGAGTACTCATACTAACCATGTGCGTAACAACACTTCTTCGAATGAGACTCCAGTTGATCCAAACGTAATTAATGCTATCAACCAGGCTGTTGCCGGGTTGCTTCCAAACCTTGTTGCTCAAACAGCTGAGGCCGTTTATCAACAAACTCGTCCTCCAGAACGTAATAACACGAATCCAATCTCTGGTGGAGAAACTCGTGAGAATACCACAAACCATACTACCTATAGTATAGACATATGGATCGCTAAATTCCAAAAAACAAAAGCCAAAATCCTTTAGTCACGCTACTAATCCAGTCGAAGCAAGAAACTGGATAGCTCATGTTGAAAAGATCTTCGGAGTTCTTGGAGTTCCAGAGCAATACAAAGTTAGATTGGCTACCTACAAATTTGAAGATGACGCACAAACTTGGTGGGAAGGATATAAGCAAGTCAAAGGAGGGGATGATTTTGACGCTAATCTTTCATGGGTAGACTTTCGTAACATCTTTTACGACAAGTATTTTTCTACCGCTGATAAAGAAGCTTATATCAGGGAGTATGCAGTAATTCGACAGGAGAGTGATGAACCAGCCTCTGAGTTCATTACTAGATTTTCAAGATTGGCTAGTATTATAGGAGACGTTGCAGGATCAGCAGAAGTACAGGCAGAGAAATGCAAGTGGGCGGTTAATGATCGAATTCGGAAGTCGATCATGTACATGAAATTTAAGGATATCACCGAAGTTGCTGATGCAATCAAAACTTTTGAGTTCGAAAGGAAAGAATTTTTATCTCGAACTGGGGATAATAAGAAGAGAAACAGAGAAGGACAATTTAAGAAGGCAATCGGCCAATCATCCACTATGCCACAGCATCAAGACCGCAAAGTGCAAGGAAATCAAAACTCTGGAAATCAGGCACGTCCATGGCAACCTAGACCACAAAACCCGAGGCCGCTCAAAACCAGATTCAATTGAATGCAGAACCTATTAGAGCTCAACCACTGAATCAACATGTAAACCCGAATCAGATTACATATCCTCTATGTAATACTTGTGGTAAGAGACATCAAGGCGTATGTCACCGAAGTACAAGAGCATGCTTTAGATGTGGCCAAACTGGACACATGATCAAGGAGTGTACAAAGAAAGACACTAAGAAGAATAACCGACCAAATGTTGCACCACCCAATGTTGGAGGAAGAGTTTTCGAACTTTCTGCTACTGACGCTGCTAATGTCCCAGGTACTGTATCTGGAACCCTTCAGCTTGGTGAACGTAGTATCTATGTGTTATTCGATACAGGAGCGACTCATTCTTTAGTATCCCACTCGTTTACTAAGTACCTTCCAATAAGACCAACTCTCTTAAATCATACTTTAACCATTTCCACTCCCATGGAACATTCATCCGTAATCACTTTCGTGTATAAAGATTGTCCGATCCGTATTGAATCTATTGTGTGTAAGGCAGACCTATTTCCAATACATATGTGTGACTTTGATGTTATTCTAGGGTTAGATTGGTTGTCTCGACATCGCGTAACTATAGATTGTCATTCCCGCCGTGTTATTTTCGGTGATCTTCATCATCCTGATATTATATATCAGGGAACTCAAGCCCATAAATCTCTTAAAATTATATCCGCATTCAAAGCTCGAAATTTCATATCAAACGGCTGTGCTGGATTCCTAGCATCGGTTAAGGATACTTCTGCTAGTGTTAATAGTATCGACAGCCACTCCATTGTTCGTGAATATCCTGATGTATTTCCAGATGAACTACCAGGATTACCACCCGACCGTCAGGTAGAATTCACCATCGACTTGATCCCTGGTGCCGAACCTATTTCTAAAGCTCCGTACCGTATGGCCCCGATGGAACTAAAGGAGTTGAAGGAACAATTGCAAGAATTGTTAGATCTAGGATTCATAAGACCCAGTATTTCACCTTGGGGTGCTCCGGTCTTATTTGTGAAGAAGAAAGACGGTAGTATGCATCTATGTATTGACTACCGAGAGCTGAACAAGATTACTATTCGTAATCGGTATCCTCTGCCTCGTATTGATGATCTCTTTGATCAACTTCAGGGGGCTCAGTTCTTCTCAAAAATTGACCTGAGGTCCGGGTAACATCAGCTAAAGATAAAAAATGATGATGTTCCCAAGACCGCCTTTCGTACTCGTTATGGTCATTACGAATTTTTGGTTATGCCTTTTGGGCTAACTAATGCACCCGCAGTCTTCATGGATTTGATGAATCGCGTATTTCATCAATTCCTAGACAAATTCGTTATTGTTTTTATCAATGACATTCTGGTGTATTCTAAGAGTCATGAAGAGCATGAAGCACATCTACATGCAGTACTTGGAACCTTGCGGCATGAGAAGTTGTACGCTAAGTTTTCCAAATGTGACTTTTTGCTTAGCCAAGTGGCATTTCTAGGTCATGTCATATCAGCAGAGGGAATTATGGTAGACCCAACAAAGGTTGAAGCTATTACAAAATGGCCAAGACCCACTTCTGTTACCGAAATACGAAGTTTCTTGGGTCTTGCTGGCTATTACCGAAGATTTGTTGAAGGATTCTCGGTAATTGCTTTACCACTCACAAAACTCCTAAGAAAAGGGTTTTGCGTAGGAAAGTAATTCCGTTTGTTAAAGTCCTTTGGAAAAATCACTCTGAACGCGAAGCAACATGGGAATCTGAAGAATCAATTCGTTCTCTATACCCTAATCTATTCGAACAATAGAATTTTAGTTGAGGTAACGGTAAACCTTGCTCTTTGATATATGATCATTTGTTTCTGTTTGTGGTCATTCATGCTTTGCCTTATATGAATATATCTTAGTTATGATTAAGCATGTTTATATAGGAGATATCAGTACCAATAGTCACTCTTATTATCTGTAAGTCTATGTTGATTTTCTGCATGATTAAATATGTTACTAAGATACGTAGTGGAAGAACAATTAAGGACATGGTGGTAAGGTAATTGACAATTATGGTCATGAACGTAATTATGAATTTCAGATACACATATGTGTTTAGGAGATTCTTGTTATATAAGATAGTAACTCTACTATGAAAGTTCCTTTTCTATTACTTATGTGATATGTTATATTCTTATTTGCAAAATTTCGAGGACGAAATTTCTTTTAAGGGGGTAATAGTTGTAATGACCATAAATTTAAAATCATTATTCTATAAATAAAAGAATAATAATAATTTATAGGAAACCCTAATTGAGACACCCAAATGATTCTGCACAAACCCTACAAATTTCAGAATTTTCAGAATCAGGATCAGGGCCCCTAAAACTCATGGGGGGCATTCCCTACTCAACGATTATCCTTATAAGTTATTATAAAAATCGAATTTAATCATTTCGTCGACTCATCTGAACTCCAAACACACGTGGCAACAATATGAGCTAAGGTGGCCCTCGCGTCACGCGACGCCCAGAGGGTGACCCCTCGCGTCACGCGAGGGGGTCCATTTTTCGTGTATAAATAGGGGTGTCTGGGACTTGATTCTGGGCACAAAAACGACGAAGAAATTCACTTCAGGCACCAAGTTATGTTCTGTTTACCACAATTAACACACACGAAACACAAATTAGTATAGCGGGGTGCTGCAGAACAGGGTATTAACTCAATCGCTGATACGATTCAATGTCCGATTGATTGAAATCAATCCAATGGATGTTTAAGTGCTGCTCAAATTTGGGTTATGCTTTGTCATTAGTCGTGATTCCAATGGATGTTTAAGTAATTTCACTTTGTCATTAGTTGTGATTCCGATGGATGTTTAAGTGTTTACACTTTGTCATTCGTTGTGAATCCGATGGATGTTTAAGTGATTTCACTTTGTCATTAATTGTGAATCCGATGGATGTTTAAGCATCGCACTTTGTCATTCGATGTGAGGATTTTAATCTCGTGAGTTATCGTAAATGCTGTATTAAAGTTACTGACCTAGTTTGTGTGCATGTTATTTAAATTAGGTTAAAAGACTAATCAGTAGTCTAAACTCTGCCCGTATAAATCTGAAATATTATCACAAGGTAGCATCACTTTGGAATTATTAAGGTACGGATCCTTACCCTCACTCCTTATTGCTTCATATTCAAATTGTTATAAACCCATTAAATTACTATATCTTTTAAAACTCCTCACGTCTTTGATTATCGATTCATTTGACAGTCCGTTGGATTCCTATTCTAATCATAGCATTAGTTTTAGCTTTCATGTCATGCGATAGTATTATGTTTAGTTGTACTCATTATCGCATGTTCCAATATATGTTACGTCTTGTTATGAAAAATATTTTGATAAGTTATTTAAATAAGACCATTTGTACTCTGATACCCTGAGTGTCGCTTCTCGTGGAGTATCCCACGAGCATGTTGTTGCGGCATCGACATCATGTGCTCCATCCATGACGGAGAGATCAGTTCACGGTGTCTCTTAAGTACAAGTGTGGTACATATGGCTATTAGGAGGCGTTTGGATCGATCCTAGGATTTAAGTTGAGGAGGTGGATAGCGGGTATGCCAACTCGCCATCTCATGTGATAATTATGCAGGAGTAGCTACCTGTGTATTGTCACGTTTTAAGTTTGGCTCATGGGTACATCCGTATGATGTATATTATGAAATTACGTTATTTGCATCGTATCATTTTCGCATAAAGTTCCTTCCGGATAACATTTCATATAAAGAGTTATTTGTTATTTGAGCCTATTATTCCGTACTGGGCATTTGGCTCATTCCGTAAATTTTTGTATGTACAGGGTCATAGGTTACTTCAGGCGGGGTAAAGAGAGAAGAATAAAGCATAGGAATAAATCTGAAGATGTTAGTTAATCAAGTCGAATGTCTCCGCTTGTATATTAACCATAAGTTTAGTTGTCGTGTGGTTGTATCCTTGTCAAATAAATAAATGGAATTATGACTTTTGTTTATGATACTGTTATTGTGACACGTCAGCCCTTCCGGGTTGGGGTGTTACAGTTATGCTCAATAGCGTAATTAAGGAGCTTTATATTATTTAAATGGCGTAATTAACATAAAGCCTATCTAAACCCGATTATTAATACCAAACTTTTTACCTACTGATGTAAAATAATATTTTGGGATTTTTGGAGATTTTTATTCCAAACATAGGATAATAGTTTGATTTCGGTAATTGTCGGTTTTACCCTTTTCATGCATAAAATGAGTTTTACATAACTTTTTAATGCCAAACCTTTTCGCTACTGATTCTACATAATAAATAAAGTATTTTGAACCTTATAAACTGATCAAAAACTCAGATTTCCTGTTTTAACCCGAATATCCCTTAAAACCGATTTTTAAGCATTTTTAGCACATAGTATGAGTTAAAACTATTTTTGTCATATAAAACTTATTACTTACTGATGTTTTAGGTTAATTTATATAATTAAACAGTAAGCCAAAGTTTTAAACTCAGAAGTCTATTTTTGACCTTTAAAGCTTATGTGAAATTACCAAAATGCCCCTATGGTGCATAGTTTGGTTATATATGATAAACTTCACATATATAAAATACCATACTGATATAACTTATAAAAATGCATATTTTTACTGATTAAATCAGACCTGAAACTCAGTTTAATATTTAAACTCTTTTATGGGCATTAAAATTACCAAAATACCCTTATGGGACTTATTTTGGTTTAAATTACATTTTGGGCATATATGTTAACATCCTACTGATGTATTAACATATTTTGAGCATAATAATGATTAAGACCTGTATATAATTTATTTGGTTACTTGTTACGCGTTTACGCGTTCGGATCGGCTTATGTGACTAGTTTACATAAAATGGTCGAAACGGGCTTAACCTTATCAATAAATTCTCAATTTCCAGAATGTGTTTAGTTTACCCATATTATACAAGTATCCAAGCTTGTCGGGTCTAAACCACAATCTATTCCGGTCTCCGCTTAATCTAGCGTTTAGAACCGTAAGGTTTTCTTCTAGCTAGCCGGTCTAAGTCCTTGACTAAATTAAAGACCCGTTAGCATCCTAATAGGTAATAAACCTTCTATACAGATTAAATAGCTTCCGGTAGAAGGTTCCATCAAAAAGCGTTAGGATTATACTGCTAGCATCAGGTAAATACTTTTAACTTATTTTCCCTATACGGGCTTAGGATACGGTATTATAATAATACCGCTTGGTCGGGTATGAAATCATTTAATCAGATTGTGATTAATAAATTTACATAACCCGTTTTAATCTGTCTTGTTTGATAACATAAACATTGGGGGTTAATCTGACCGTGTCCTGGATATCCTCGGCTCATTTCGTTTGAAAATGGCCACGACCTATGCACGGGGTGTAGGCATACACCTGACAGATGCAAATGCTAATATATAAACCCACATGTTGGGGATAACTCCTTTGTGGGTTCTATAAGTGGTGAGTCGGTTAATCATAACCGGCTTTCAACCGGCCCCAATTGTAAGACAAACTTGTAAATCTGTATACAAGATTATATTTAAATAATTGTCCCAAGTTATAAAGGATTTGTGCCATGTGCATTAAAACCAAATTTTTAAACATTTTCAAATGAGTCAGTTAATTGTATTTACCAGTGTAAACTGACGTATTTTCTTAAAGGCTGATTTGACAGGTACCTCTCGTAATAGGCTGGAGCTATTAGGTGTCATAAGAGGATCTTGCAAATCCATAGATACCTGAAGTCTGTTATTTTGTTTCTTTGTATTTATTCATGATCCGCCTGTGGATCTTATTACATTCCAGTCTGTATATTCTTAAACTCGAACACTCAGACATTATGGTTTGTAATAGTTTATTCACCAAGCCTTCCGCTGTGCTATATTATTGTGTGTATTGACAATGATGATATCAACTACGTCACGATACTCCCCGCCGGGCCCACTGGTAGTAAGTGGAAATATCGAGGTGTGACAATAGTATATCCAAATATACCTTGGTAAACAATATCACATATGAGAGCATATCAAACTATACCTTAGGAGTATAATAAAATATACAAAAAAATGTGATTTAGAATTCATTCAAACCTTAGTGTATCAAACTACACCTTAGAGACTATAGAAATACCACAAAGGCAATCTCTATTTGGATAAAAATCGGTTTCTGACATTCAACACAACAGGAATGGGGTGTTTAATCCTATAGCGCTATATCATACTACCAATCGGTCTGGTGAAAGTATAAAACAAGTACAATCCAACATTTAATTTTATAATCTTTGAAAAATTAGTGTTTAAACCATAGATAATCATGCAGTTTGTCAAAAGATAAGTACTAACATGTATAATTAATTTATACTTTGAAATCATGAACATAACAAATAGGTACACATGTTTCACCCTAAAACATTGAAAACAGTAAAAGAGGGGACTATGTACCCACCTGAGGATGCTTAGAAGTCTTGAATAACGACCAAGCAAAGCTAGAGGGATCACGGAATCAAACGGCACCTAATATAGGTAACTATGTAAATAAACCGGACCTAAATCGGAAGATCGGATAGAATGAGGTTTCGTAAACCAAATGAGTATGGGAACTCTTGTAATATGGTTTAACAAAGCCTATATACTAAATTGAAACCTAACCTAAGTTCTTACGACCCATTACGACTCGTTTAGGTAGCTTACGCTACTTTAACGCGTCGTTCGCGTAAAACGCGTTCGGACCGCCTAACTAGTCCTATGACAAGTATTATATGCCTTAACATGTCTAATAATGTTGCCTAATCAGTTTAGATGTCAAAATTTAGGTTACATATGCTTAAAATGAATTTATGCGTAAAAAGGGCATTTTGGTCATTTTCCTAAGGCATATAAACTACCTATCATACAACTAATTTAAACGAAGTGACCATAAGGTATAACCTCGGAAGGTTATTCCCTATAAAACTATGGTCACTAAACATGCTTGGTCGGATCCTAAAGATCAACCAAACGGGTCGGGTTCGAAAGTCTAAGCGGTTGTTTAGACCGCTTATCTTACGACCCTATACAAGCACTAATCTAAAAGTGACGAGTTAAACATGTTAAAACATGTTTAACGAAGTTTGAAAAAAAAGTTTGATATCAAAATACACATAAACGCGCATTTTGACCGAAACTATGACTCGTCACTACACCTAATCAACGTGGTAATCAGTAGATATAGTCACAAGGGACTATGACCATCGTGATTACGCTCACGTTGCGAAGTTCAAACGAACTTCGTGTTGACCATTGACCGGTCAAAGCAGAAAGTCAAACACTGTTTGACTTTCATGCTTAAAAACGCATAAAAGAATGAAAGAAGCTTACAAAAGGTCCAAGCGATGGAGATTTGATCTAAAATTCTCAGGTATGGAGAATAAGAACTCCAACTTAGAGAATGAATTCAGATCAAGGTGAGTTGCAAATGAAATCATGGGGGGGTATTTATAGTTTTTGGGTAACCGTTAATATCATTCCTTGAAAACCGAGCTTCGATCTAAGCCGTACATGTGCACCCCCTGTTTTAGAATACCATGGGCACCTAAAACAAGCCCATAGACTTGATAAAACCATTTGCAAACATGGGGAGCAGCTGGAACAAGCTGGAAATCAGTTTTGTTGATCTGGGCATTTTACATGGGCCGCGTAAGCAGAGGCACTGGGCTACCGCCCCGCCTGGCCTATCTTTCAGAAAATGTCAGAAATGGTCCCTGCAGCCCAGAAACTTGATTTCGATGCATTTTTTGACACGTTTAAGCCCCGTTAACCCCATTACAAGGCTCCAAAATGAAGTTAAAGTATAGGGAACTTAAAATATGCTCAAAAATATCTCGGATGTCGGTTCGTTTGGTCGTACGGTTGCGTTGTTCGGTTAATTACGACGAAACACGAACGGACGCGAAAACGATCCAAATTACGTGATGAATGGAATTTTATCTTGACAATCACTAAAATAAAATATTTTAATGATTACATAAATTTTTGGGTGTCCGGATATATTCAGAACGTAAGATATGCGCGAAAATGCAAACTTATGCACTTTTTGACGCTTTTAGTCCCTGCTTGATCAAATAGTTTATTTTTGCGCACCAAACACCTCAAGCCTATTTCTAAGCTATGTAAAGGATATTTAGGGCATGTTTAACTTATGATCATGTTCCGGAAAGTTCTTTACACTACGAATCGGCATACTTTCGCAATTTGTCGAAATTAGTCCCTGTAAGCGAATAAACTTGATTTTGACACACCAAACCTTACAAATATTATTTCTAAGTTATGTAAAGGTTATTTAAGGTATGTTAAGCCTATTTCACTATGCCAGAGTGTTTGTCGCGTTAAACTGATTACGTTTACGCATTAGTTCGGGTATAACCTTCCAGAATACGATTAAGAGCTCGAAATCGAACAAGAATTGATATGTGCAAACGATACACATATTTATACAAATCTCAAGTATGAAATACAATATTTCATTGGTTTGGTATTCGTATGATGGTTGAAGTGACACTTGTGTCACAAAAATATATTATTCTTGAAGTATATATTTTCTTAAACAATACAAAAATATATTATTTTGGTAAAAACTAAAAATATATATTTTTCTAAGTTAATCTTAAAAAAAATATTATTTTTAAGATATATGTGAAAGTATACTTATTTTTGCCAAGTAAAAGTTATAGATATTTTTCTATAAAAATTCTCTTAAAATATGAATATTTTAAGAATATAAAGTTGGTGATTTTTAATTGTATAAAAATAATATTCTGGAAAATTATACACAAATTAAGTATAAAATACTTAATAAATACAAGAAAATACGTATTTCTAAACGTATAAATACACACCGGAATACACTACCAATACTTGGCAAAATACCCGTATACAAATACACAAGTATGAAAATACACAAGTACAAGTATACCTATTGTGACACCTGTGCCTCCACGATGTCGTTATGGTATCCAAAACCAAAATGTTGCAAATCCTGCTACTGCTCAAGCACAGTTTCCACCTGGATCGTGCTATAACTGTGGTGATCTTACTCACTACCGAAACAATTGCCCAAGACTTGTTAATGCGAATCCAGCACGTGGACGAGTATTTAACATAAATGAGGCAAATGCAAATGACAATGCAGCAGTGAAAAATTAGACTTTTGTACTTTCCTTGTTATTATCTATGACACTTGGTACAATTCAGTTGGCATATAAATAAATTTGTTGTTTCAAATTTATTTATGAAATTGATGCAATTGCACGTATGTGTGACATACCCCTGCGATACCGACACCAAGGAACCGTGTTCCTTGCAAGACAAACTACTCGTGTGGTTCTTCCATTTTTGTGATCACTCGTGATCTCTCGAAAAATCCTAAGTACTCGTTTCTTTTAAAGAAACAAAGTACAAGGTACAAGTTACAAGTTACAGATTTCTTAAACAAATACTTGAAGTACCATTTCAAATCCTTGATTTGACATCTAAAGGTACTCTCATAAGTCCTCAAATGGACCCATGTTACATGATTATCAAGCACATTTTTGCTTCGTGTGTTGCCTTAACATGCCTAGTACATGGATTTCCAAACATTTTCACCACACAAATTCCAAATCCTATTAAGATCTTCCTATCCTCATAGTTAGATTCTTGAGGATGTTTGAAGTACTAATTGAAGTCTTTGATTGGATTCCTGATGTGCTTTAAACGCATATATACAACTTAATGAACGAGCTGATAACCAAGTAACGATTATGTGATTGTGTGTTTTTGTGTAATTCCAAAGCTCGCTACCTAAATCCTGGTAGAATCTTCCATGTTTTTTTTTGTATGTTAGATTCTCAGAAGGATACTCAAAGTACTATCTTAAATTCTTAAGGAGTTTTTCTATGCAAATAGTCAGACCCTTGGATTCCAAAGTGCTGTTTCAAAACAACTATTTGATTCAAAGTTAAAAAGACCCTTTGGTGGTCTATTTAAAGAGATCGTACGTCGGTCTAGTTAAAAAGATCATGTGTTGATCTAGTTAAAAAGATCGTTCGTTGATCTAGTTAAAGAGGTCCTTTAGTGGTCTAGTCAAGTCATTACATGTTTGTTCGATTGATTTTTCCCCTGCACATTATAAAATGAACTGTGCGGACTGTGCAAGGAATTACATAATTATGGATGCATACATAATTATGAAATTCAGTGCACAGAAACCACATCAAGTTTTGTCATGTGTTAAGACCTATAGTGATAAGAATAACAAAACAGGAACAATGTAAAAATGGCATGATGGATACGCCGCTGGTACTTCCTATATATAAGTGTTCCTTATTACATTGAGAACGTAGCGTTATTTAAGTTACTAGAAGTCCTGGACCTTGACCAATGTTATTTTATCTTACACTCTCCAACTCCGATTTCAAGCACACACAAGTTTCCTATAATAGTCTTCATAGGAAACATTCTCCTATCCGTTGTTCGAAACTCCATGTTTCTGTTACAATAGCGACAACACTTTGACAAATAAAAAATTTGCTAAAAATCCGAGCGTGGCCTAGAGTTTTACTTAGGAAACAGAGGATTCATCCGAAAGCGAAGCAATCACAGTTGTCTTCACAGGTTTCCTCTAAAATTAAATTGTGGGACGAAATTTCCTAAAGTAGGGGAGACTGTGACACCTGTGCCTCCACGACCATCATACGAATACAAAACCAATGAAATAATGTGTTTCATACTTGGGATTTTTATAAATATGTGTATCATTTGCACATATCAATTCTTGTTCAATTTCGAGCTCTAAATCCCTTTCTGGAAAGTTATACGCGAACTGATGCGTAAACGTAATCAGTTTAACGTGACAAACACTTCAGAATAGTGACATAGGCTTAACATACCTTAAATAACCTTTACATAACTTAGAAATAAGTTTTGGAGGGTTTGGTGTGTCGAAAACAAGTTTATTCGATCGTAGGGACTATTTGTGTCAAACTGCGAAACTATGTCGAATCATATAGTAACGAACATTCTGGAACTTGATCATAAGTTAAAAATAACCTAAATATCCTTTACATAGCTTAGAAATAGGCTTTGAGGGGTTCGGTATGCGAAAATAAACTTATTTGATCAACAGGGACTAAAAGCGTCAAAAAGTGCATAAGTTTGCATTTTTGCGCATATCTTACGTTCTGAACATATCTGGACATCCAAAAATTTTTTATAATCATTAAAATATTTTATTTTAGTGATTAGGATGCAAAAATACCACTCGTCGCGTAATTTGGATCGTTTTCGCGTCCGTTTGAGTTTTCGTCGTAATTAACCGAACAACGCGACCGTACGGCCAAATGAAGTGACATCCTAGATGTTTTTGAGCATATTTCATGTTCCCTATACTTTACCTTCATTATAGAGCCTTGAAATGGGGTTAACGGGGCTTAAACGTGTCAAAAATGCATCAAAAACCAGGTTTTACACTTGCAGGGGCCATTTTTGACATTCTGTGAAACTTGTCTAGGCGGGGAGCGTAAGCCTTGTATGGCTCTTATGCGGCCCGCGACAGACCCCCAGTGACAGATTCTTGTTTTCAGCTGTTGGTTGATTTTTGAGGGACTTTGATGCAATTTTCTTGTTTTGGGGAGCAAGATAACACTTCTCCAAGTCATGCTAGTTGTCCCTAACACCTGTATGGCCATGATTTAATCAATGGAGGTTACATAAACACATGGCATGATCTTGTTTCATCACCATAAGTTTAAATACCCAAGCTTTTCTCATTTGTTCCTCACACATTTGATCTGAAATTGCTCTAAGTTGAAACCTTAGCTTCATACCTGAGTGTTTTAGATAAAATTCTCCATTGCTTGGACCTTTTGTAAGCTTCTTTCATGCTTGTTATTGCTTTTCAAGCGTGAAAGTCAAACAGTGTCTGACTTTCTGCTTTGACCAGCCTTTGGTCAACACAAAGTTCGTTTGAACTTTGCAACGTGAGTGTAATCACGATGGTTATAGTCCCTTGTGACTATACCTACTGATTACCACGTTGATTAGTAGAGGTGACTAGTCAAAGTTTCGGTCAAAATACGTGTTTATGCGTATTTTGCATCGAAGCTATTTTCGGGTATCAAAACACTTTGTTTTGATATCAAACTTGTTTTCTAACTTAGTTAAACATGTTTTAACATGTTTAACTCGTCACTTTTAGTCTAGTGCTTGTTTAGGGTCGTAAAGTCAAGCGGTCTAAACCACCGCTTAGGCTTTCGAACCTGACCCGTTTGGTCGATCATTAGGATCTGACTAAGCATATTATGTAACCAGAGTTGTATAGGGAATAACCTTTCGAGGTTATACCTTATGGTCACTTAGGTTAATTAGTTGTATTATAGGTAGTTTATATGCCTTAGGTAAATGACCAAAATGCCCTTTTCATGCATAATTGGTATTTAAGCATATGTAACTTAATTTTTGCCATGTAAACTGATTATGCAACATATTAAAACATGTTAGGGCATATAATACTTGTCATTGGACTAGTTAGGCGTCTCGAACGCACATTTGCGCGAACGAAGCGTTAAAGTAGCGTAAGCTACCTTAATGGGTTGTAACGGGTCGTAAGCACTTAAGATAGGTTCCGATCTAGAATGTAGGCTTTGTTAAACCATAGACATGAGTTCCAATACTCATTTGGTTTACAAGACCTCATTCTACCCAATCTTCCGATTTAGGTGCCGATCGTTTAACTAGCGATCCGATTACTAGGTACCACTTGATTCCTTGATTTCCGAGCTTCCTTAGGAGACTTAATCGAGGATACTTACAATCTCAAGTGAGTACATAGAACCCCTCTTTTTAAATGTTTTCAAGGTGATTATGTGAGTACATAGTCCCATCTTTTACGTTTTCAAATGTTTTGGGGTGATACATATGTGCCGATACGCTATTTTCATGATTTCGACTATATGACTACACGTGCATAGTACTATCTTTTGACGAATTGAACTATTATCCATGGCTTAAACAACTGATATCCAAAGTTTTGTTAGAACTATTTGTTCATTTATACTGTTATTTATACATTCATTAACAATGATCAAGCCTACTAGTAGTACGATATAGCGCTATAGGACTAGACATCCCATTCCTGTTGTATGGAATGTCAGAAACCAAGTTTTAACCAAATAGAATTGCCTTTGTGGTATTTCTATAGTCTCCAAAGTGTAGTTTGATGCACTAAGGTTTGAATGTATTACCAAATCGCGATATATGGTATATTTCGATATACTACCAACGTGATACTATTTTGCTAAAGCATAGTTTGATATGCTATTGCTTACTAAAAGTATAGTTTGATATACTACCAAGTCATGATTTAGGTATATTTCGATATACTACCAACATGATACTGTTTTACTAAAGTATAGTTTGATATACAACCGACTCTTTTATTTCACAAATTAAAACATATTTTGATATACTACTAAAGCATAGTTGATATGCTATTTTCAAACCAAAGCATAGTTTGAGATGCTATTTACAAAACTAAAGTATAAATTGATATACAACTGATATTTTCATTCTTAAACCAAAGTATACTTGTGTTATAGTGCCAAAACTATTATTTCAGTAATCAAAGTATATTTTGGTATACTCTCTATTTAACTATTTCAAAACCAAAGTACAACTTTACATATACTACAAACCTTTTTATCAAAACAATGTGTTTTAGAAACCAAACTTATTGCAAGGATTCATGGCTATTTTTTTTGTAAACACAAAACCTTTTCTTATGCTAACCAAAGCCATGAACCTAAATCAACAAAACCTATGTTACTCACAGGCATTTTTATGTTGACGTTTTATTTTCACATATGTTTCAGGTATTACTATGTGATGATTGTCGATGCATGCTACACATAGGATGGACCCGTGCCTTAGTGACCTTAAAACTCGAAAGACAATTATTTGTATTTATTCTGGTTTGTAATAAAACAATGAGTTCATTAATGAAATAAAACAAATCTTTAATCACCATGTGTTGTGTCACACCCCGACCACGTGTAACATACAAAATGTGGCGGAAACGTCGGGGAGTGTTGTAACAGAATTAATTGTCTCATAACCATGGCATACAAAGTTTTATTTATTTATTAAACAAGGGTGTTACATTGTCTTGAACAGTAAACAAAAGAGTTTATAACATAATTAAACATAGTCTATCCTCTTTTAAAGTCTCTAAGGCACAGGTCCGCCCTAGTATCATG
Source organism: Helianthus tuberosus (assembly GCA_030545235.1). Taxonomy (NCBI): domain Eukaryota; kingdom Viridiplantae; phylum Streptophyta; class Magnoliopsida; order Asterales; family Asteraceae; genus Helianthus; species Helianthus tuberosus. The sequence goes on along the minus strand of JARYGA010047384.1, from coordinate 30,096 downwards.
ATCAACATCCTACGGAAAAGCTCCTGAAAACACATGTGAAAATAGGTACGTCAGCATAAAAATGCCTGTGAGATACATAGGTTTGCAAAAATAGGATTCATGACTTATGTTTAAGAAAAATGTTTAGTCATGAACCTTTTTGTTTGCTTTGTCTTGTAAATCATTTGAAAACAATAAGATCAGATGATATGTATAAGAAAATGTCAGGTTAAATAAATAACCATGTAAAAATGTGTTTGTATAAGATAAGTTGTTTGTAAATCAATGTCTTGTGAAAAGTATGTTATTTGTATAAAATGTTCTATGTCTCAATATTGAAATGATTCAAATAACGTTACGACATGTAATACCATACAAACACTTATATATAGGAAGTACCAGCGGCGTATCCACCATGCTTGTATCATATTACACATGCATCGTTACTTAATCACTTAATCAAACCAAACCAACCAATGTAAGAAGTCTATGTTTAAACCAATTGTCAAATGTATTGAATAATATGTCAAAGTATTTATGTCGAGATGTAAATCATGTCAAAATGTCTATGTCAAATGTCCATGTCAAATGTCTATGTCAAATGTCCATGTCAAATGTCTATGTCAAATATCCATGTCAAATGTCTATGTCAAATATCCATGTCAAATGTCTATGTCAAAATGTCATGTATGGCAAGTGAAATGTCTCAACTAAACCATATGCACAAAAACAAAGTATTGAAGTAAAACTTGGTTCAAATCAAAGCTATGTTTTGTGTAAATGCATGCAACTATTTAATATGAACATCTATGCGGTATTGTAAAAATGCATACATCCAAGCCTTGTGACTGTGGTGATAAACCCTTTAAACAAATTAAAGGTCTATCTGTCTTATATCATCGAATTCGGTCATTCCTTTCTGTCCCCTTTCCCTGGGATGTCCGGAACGAGAGTTGTCAATTCCTATGGTACCACTACCTACTAACGAACGGCGTAGCTAATGTTAATGAATGTATTGTCCCATGTAAACAAACCAAATGTCATACCAAAATGTAAGCATGTGAAAACAATGCACTAAGTATGTAATCAAATGAACATACATAGCGTGAAATGTCATGTAAGAACGATGTACTAAGTAATGCACACAATGGGCACACCTAGCATGAAATGTCATGTAAAACAATGTACTAAGTAATGCACACAATGGGCACACCTAGCATGAAAAGTAATGTAAAACAATGTACTAAGTAATGCACACAATGGGCACACCTAGCATGAAAAGTAATGTAAAACAATGTACTAAGTAATGCACACAATGGGCACACCTAGCATAAGATGTAACGAAATCATGTACTATAATGTACTAACGAACATAGCATGTATACGATGTGAAAACAGGAAAGCATGAAAGTAACAAGTAGGCACATGTGTTTCACCCCAAAACAGTTTGGAAAACAGTAAAAGAGGGGTCTATGTACTCACTTGAGATTGCTCAGATGTCTAAAGATAATCACCAAGTAATGCTAGAGATCTCAGAATCAAACGGCACCTAATATAGGTAACTATGTTAATAACCGGACCTTAATCGGATGATTGGATAGAATGAGGTTTCGTAAACCAAACGAGTGTAGAGACTCGTGTCATTTGGTTTAACAAAGCCTACATACTAAATGAAACCTATCCTAAGTGCTTGTGACCCATTACGACCCGTTTAGGTAGCTTATGCTACTTTAACGCGTCGTTCGCGTGAAACACGTTCGGACCGCCTAACTAGTCCTATGACAAGTAATATATGCCTTAACATGTCTAATATGGTTGTCAAATCAGTTTAGATGTCAAAAGTTATGTTACATATGTATAAAATGAATTTTGGCATCAAAGGGGTATTTTGGTAATTTACCTAAGGCATATAAACTACCTATCATACAACTACTTAAACGAAGCGACCATAAGGTATAACCTCGTAAGGTTATTCCCTATATACTATGGTCACCTAATGTGCTTGGTCAGATCCTAATGATCGACCAAACGGGTCGGGTTTCGAAAGTATAAGCGATTGTTTAGATCGCTTACCTTACGACCCTATCTAAGCACTAAACTAAAAGTGACGAGCTAAGCATGTTAAAACATGCTTAACTAAGTTTAGAAAACAGGTTTGGTATCAAAACAAACGGTTTTGATACCCATAAGTAGTTTGGTTACAAAATACGCAAGAATACGTATTCTGACCGAAACTACGGCTCGTCACTGAGCCTAGATAACGTGGTAATCAGTAGGTATAGTCACTAGGGACTATAACCATCGTGATCACGCTCACGTTATGAAGTTCAAACGAACTTTGCATCGACCATAAACTGGTCAATGCAGAAAGTCAAACAAAGTTTGACTTTCGGACTCGAAAAGCAATAAAAGAACGAAAGAGGACTTACGAAGGGTCCCCGAATGCTAATCCCGATCCAAGTAACTCAGGTATGAAACGAAGGTTCCAACTTAGAGCCCAAATGATCAGATTTGTGGGTTTTGAAGCAATGGGGGGTGGGTATTTATAGGAAAAGTAGAGCCGTTAGGATCGTTTCTTGAATATCGTGCCACGATCCGAGCCGTACACTTGTCACAAAGTTGTGGTGGTTAGAGATGATGTTTATCAGCTGAAAATGCAAGTTGCAAACATGTGGTTGTGGTTTAATCAGCTGATAATCTGCTGACTGTTTGTTATTATCTGATCTGCAGAACCCATACGCACCGTATGGTAAAGATACCATACGCATCGTATGGTGTAAGTTTGTCAGAATTACAGTTTTGGTCCCTGCAGTGTAATCAGCCCATTTTTGACACGTTTAAGGCCCGTTAACCCCATTTCAAAGCTCTAAAATGAAGTTAAAGTATAGGGAACTTAAAACATGCTCAAAAATATCTCAGATGTCGGTTCATTTAGCCGTACGGTTGCGTTGTTCGGTTAATTACGACGGAATGCGCATAAGCGCGAAAAATGATCCAAATGACGCAACGAATGGATTTTTCTTATGGCGAACACTAAAATATAATGTAGTCATGCTTTCATAAATTTTTTGGATGTCCGGATGTATTCAGAACGTAAATTATGCGCGAAAATGCAAACTTGTGCACTTTTTGACACTTTTAGTCCCTGGATGACCCAAAAGTTTATTTTAGCACACCGAACCCCTCAAAGTCTATTTCTAAGCTATGTAAAGGATATTTAAGGTGTGTTTAACTTATGGTCATGTTCCGGAATGTTCGTTACAGTTCAAATTGACATACTTTCGCAGTTTGTCATATTTAGTCCCTGTAGTCGAATTAACTTGTTTTTGCCATACCAAAGCCTTCAAAACTTATTTCTAAGTTATGTAAAGGTTATTTAAGGTATGTTGAGTATATGTTGATGTTCCGGAGTATTTCTCGCATTAAACTGAGTACGTTTACGCACTAGTTTGCGTATAACTCTCCAGAAAGCGATGTAGAGTTTGAAATTACATAAAAGTCAAAACATGAAAAATGTAAATCATAACAAAACAAACATTGGGATCAAATAACATTGTTTTATTGATAATAGAACTGTTCACAATGATTACAAGCACAGTTGTTACAGTCTCCCCTACTTGTGGAAATTTCGTCCCGAAATTTATTTAGAGGAAACTCGTGGAAAAAGATGCGGATATTTCGCTTTCATTTGATCTTCGCGTTCCCAAGTAAACTCAGGTCCACGTTTAGCTTCCCAGCGAACTTTGACCAAAGGAATGCGCTTGCGTTTAAGCCACTTGACTTCACGTTCCATGATTTCCACTGGTTTCTCAACAAATTTCAGTGTTGTGCCAACACGAATTTCGTCAAGCGGTATGGAGAAATTCTCATCAGCTGTACACTTCTTGAGATTGGACACGTGAAAAGTTGGATGAACATTTCCCAGTTCAGGAGGTAACTCAAGTCTGTAGGCTACCTTTCCGATTCTTTCGACGATCTTGAATGGTCCAACGTACCTAGGTGCAAGTTTTCCTTTCTTTCCAAATCTGATCACACCTTTCCAAGGTGAGACCTTAAGTAATACTCGATCACCGACTTGAAATTCCAAGGCTTTGCGTTTTGGATCCGCGTAAATCTTCTGACGGCTCTGAGCTGCCTGAAGGTTATCACGAACTTTCTTGACCTTGTCAGTTGTCTCTAAAATGAGGGCAGGTCCAGTAAGTTGAGCCTCGCCAATCTCATTCCAGCAGACTGGTGAACGACATTTTCGACCATAGAGAGCCTCAAAAGGAGCCATTTTGATGCTAGTGTGATAACTGTTGTTGTAGGAGAATTCAATCAATTTAAGATGTGAATCCTAGCTACCACCAAAATCGATCACACAAGCTCTTAGCATATCCTCCAGAGTCTGGATTGTTCTCTCAGATTGACCATCCGTTTGCGGATGATAAGCTGTGCTCAGATTAAGTTGGGTCCCCATAGCAGATTGCATGGTTCTCCAAAAATGAGAAGTGAAACGAGCATCTCTGTCAAAAATGATGTTCAAAGGAACACCATGTCGAGCTACAATTTCATCCACATAGATTTGTGCAAGTCTGTCAGCAGGAAAATCCTCACGGATTGGCAAGAAATGTGCTGACTTTGTAAGACGATCAACGACTACCCAGATGGCATCATGACCCTTCTTTGTGCGTGGAAGTTTGGTAACGAGATCCATAGTAATGTTTTCCCATTTCCAAACTGGGATCTCTGGTTGCACCAATAAACCAGAAGGACGTTGATGTTCAGCCTTAACCTTAAGACAAGTAAGGCATTTTGACACGTATAAGGCAATGTCTTTCTTCATACCAGGCCACCAATAGTGAATACGAAGATCCTTATACATTTTATCTGAGCCCGGATGAATAGAATAACGAGACTTATGGGCTTCATCCATAAGCAAGGTACGAAGATCATCTAGGCTTGGGACCCACAAACGGTCCATGAAGTAATACGATCCATTGTCCTTCAGTTCCAGAGCAGGTGTTATGTGATATGGAAATTCCTTATCCATCAATCCTTGTGAAACACAAGATTGTTGAGACTGAGAAATGCGTGCTTGAATATCGGATCGAGCTTGAATAACAGATTGAACACGTACACAATGAAGCTTAGTACGTTCCTTACGACTCAATGCATCAGCTACGACATTCGCCTTACCAGGATGGTAGCGAATTTCGCAATCATAGTCGTTTAGAAGCTCAACCCAACGTCGCTGTCTCATGTTGAGTTCTTTCTGGTTGAAGATATGCTGAAGACTTTTGTGGTCAGTGAAAACCACACATTTTGTACCGTACAAATAATGTCTCCAGATCTTGAGAGCAAAGACAACTGCACCCAACTCAAGATCATGAGTGGTGTAGTTCTTCTCATGAATCTTCAACTGCCTCGATGCATATGCTATGACTTTGTTCCTTTGCATCAGGACACAGCCAAGACCCAATTTCGATGCATCACAATACACAACAAAATCATCATCACCCTCAGGCAATGATAGAACAGGCGCATCGCAAAGCTTCTGCTTCAGGTGTTGAAAAGCTTCCTCTTGTTTGTACCCCCAATAAAAGGGCATTTTCTTCTGAGTTAGAGCAGTTAGAGGAACTGCAATCTTCGAGAAGTTTTCTATGAAGCGGCGATAATAACCTGCTAGACCAAGAAAAGAACGAACTTCAGTAGGAGTAGTAGGCGCATCCCAATCCTTAATCGCACTGATCTTGGAGGGATCTACATGAATACCTCGTTCGTTGATAATGTGTCCCAAAAATTGAACTTCTTTAAGCCAAAATTCGCACTTGGAGAATTTGGCGAAAAGTTGCTCTTTCTTCAGGAGTTCCAGAGTAAGACGAAGATGTTGCTCGTGGTCAGCTTGCGTCTTAGAATATATCAAGATGTCATCAATAAAAACAATGACGAACTGATCCAAATAAGGTTTGCAGACCCTATTCATTAAGTCCATGAAAACAGCAGGAGCATTAGTCAAACCGAATGGCATGACTGTGAATTCATAATGCCCATAACGAGTACGGAACGCTGTCTTCGGAATGTCTTCTTCTTGCACCCGAAGTTGATGATATCCAGATCGCAGATCAATCTTCGAAAAATAAGAAGCGCCTTGTAACTGATCAAAGAGATCATCGATGCGAGGTAGGGGATATCAATTCTTGATGGTAAGCTTGTTAAGCTCACGATAATCGATACACATCCTAAAGGATCCATCCTTCTTCTTGACAAAAAGGACGGGAGCACCCCAAGGTGAAAAACTAGGACGTATAAAACCTTTGTCAGAGAGCTCCTGAAGCTGCTTAGACAACTCTTGCATCTCAGATGGTGCAAGACGATATGGAGCTCTGGCAATGGGATTTGCACCAGGTACGAGATCAATGCGAAACTCGACTTGGCGTGCTGGAGGTAGACCAGGTAAATCTTCAGGGAACACTTCAGAATAATCCCGAACGACAGGAATATCTGAAATAGATTTACCCTTGCCTTTATCTTCTGTAACATGTGCTAAGAAAGCCACATAGTTCTTCCGTAAATACTTCCGAGCTTTAAAACAAGACATGAGTTTGAGACCACCGATAGGCTTCTCACCTTGAACCTGCAGAATCTCGCCTGACGAAAGCGGCACACGAACAATCTTCTCAGAACAAACTATCTCTGCGTGATGCTTGGATAACCAATCCATTCCCACAATAACGTCGAAGCTTCCGAGTTGCATAGGCGTGAGATCGATAGGGAAAAGATGATCATTTAGGTTCAACTGGCAGTTGCGTAGAACAGAATCAAGAATAATGGGTTCACCACTAGCAACTTCTACTGTCAAAGGTTTTCCTAGTTTCGTTCTAGACACTCGAAGCATAGGCTCAAAAGACAATGACACAAAACTCTTGTCGGCACCCGAATCAAAGAGAACATATGCAGGCTGGTTATTAATAAAGAACGTACCGTTCACCACGTTATCGTCCGCCTGCGCCTCTTGGGCGTTCATGTTAAAGACTCGGCCTCGAGCCGGAGCCGGATTCTGGTTCTGGTTCTGGTTCGCCAGTCTTGGGCACCGATTCCTGTAGTGGGTCAGATCTCCACAATTGTAACAAGCACCAGGTGGGTATTGTGGTCGTGCAGCTTGACCCTGTTGCGGAGCCGGAGGCTGAGCAACTTGTTGAGCCGGGTTCTGAACCGCGGGATTCTGAGCAGACCGACAAACATTGGCAAGATGGCCTGATTTCCCACAGTTAGTACAGAAACGGCATGGAAGTTGCGGCTGGTGGTGACTGTTGCATCTATTGCACAAAGGTGCATTCCCTGAATAGGGTTTCTTCGCTGGAGGCTGTGCGGGTTGGTTGGGAGCTGCCTGGTTAGCTTGGGCAGTGACAGCAAAATTTTGAGAAGCCTTACGCTTCCTTGACCTCTTCGAAGAACCAGAGTTCTTTCCATTCAAGTTTTGACCTTTCTTGCTATCTTCCTTGTCAGCCAACTGCTTCTTGCCCTTGTCACCCTTCCTGTGTAGCTTTCCCTTTCTAATCTGCGACTCGGTCAATGTCGCTGATAACTCGATCGCCTGACGGAGTGTGGCAGGGTTACTACCAGTAAGAATGTCTTGTACCGAGTCAGGTAGGCCATCGATGTATCTCTCGATAGCCTTGTCGAGTGGGGTGACCATTTTTGGGCAAAGCAGACTCAACTCTTCAAACCGATCAGTATATGCCCTGTGCTCACCACTATCTTGCTTCAAAACATCAAACTCTTTCTCCAACGCTCGCTGCTCATGGCGAGGACAGAATTCCCTCATCATAAGGGCTCTAAGTTCAGCCCAGGTCTGTGCGAGAGCAACTTCTGCACCTCTGTCTCTCATAACCCCGTTCCACCATGTCAAAGCCCTCTTCTGAAATACGCTCGAAGCAAACTCGACTTTGCGATTTTCCGGACACTGCACATGGCGAAAAGTATTCTCCTTGCTCTCGAACCACTGAAGAAGCCCAGTCGCTCCCTCAGAACCACTAAACTTGAGTGGTTTAGCCAAATTAAAATCCTTGTATTTGCACGGACCATTGTTGTTGTTGTTGGCATGTTGCCATTGAGCAAAGAGATTTGGGAATTGAGCAGCCATCTGCTGCGCAATAATTTCTGCCAGTTCGGCAGTAGCTATCTGGTTCTCGCGTCGAGGAGGCATTCTAAAAGAGGAAAACATGAAAAGAAACGAGTGAGATGATTGGATGAAAAGAATGAGATGAAACAAAATCAACAAGAGCAAAGATGGTGGTCATTCGTCCGTATCACAAAGCAAACAAACGACACACAGTGACTAATCAAAGTAAATGGGTCAAAATAACGTATTAGCGAAGACATGCTCGCCTATAAGTGAACACTCACTCCAAGAATTCCCAGGTAAGCACAACTGGTCTCGCGTCTGGTTGAGATGTATACGAAGTGCTTGCCTAGACAGAAAACCCAGAATACAGGCATTCACCCTTCCAGTTTGCACATGTTCACATTATTTAAAACCCACAACGTTTGACGGGATTTTGAAAAATTTGAAGGCACAAGGCCAAAAACCAAACTGAAAAGGGTTCAAAACCATATAACAGAGGGTTCAAAACCTTGTAAAAATTTATTCAAAAATAGATGATTGTTTTTCAAAAATCGTTTCGGAAAATTTTTTTGGTTCCTTGTTTTGTTAATCACCTAAGGATAGGTGATGTACATGTTTTAAGATCTAAACACAAGATAACTTGTGTTAGGTTCCTAGAAAAGTTATAGTCTAGGTCAAAGCATTACTAATAACCTAATTCCCTATAACCATTGGCTCTGATACCAACTCTTCTGTCACACCCCGACCACGTGTAACATACAAAACGTGGCGGAAACGTCGGGGAGTGTTGTAACAGAATTAATTGTCTCATAACCATGGCATACAAAGTTTTATTTATTTATTAAACAAGGGTGTTACATTGTCTTGAACAGTAAACAAAAGAGTTTATAACATAATTAAACATAGTCTATCCTCTTTTAAAGTCTCTAAGGCACAGGTCCGCCCTAGTATCATGATCAACATCCTACGGAAAAGCTCCTGAAAACACATGTGAAAATAGGTACGTCAGCATAAAAATGCCTGTGAGATACATAGGTTTGCAAAAATAGGATTCATGACTTATGTTTAAGAAAAATGTTTAGTCATGAACCTTTTTGTTTGCTTTGTCTTGTAAATCATTTGAAAACAATAAGATCAGATGATATGTATAAGAAAATGTCAGGTTAAATAAATAACCATGTAAAAATGTGTTTGTATAAGATAAGTTGTTTGTAAATCAATGTCTTGTGAAAAGTATGTTATTTGTATAAAATGTTCTATGTCTCAATATTGAAATGATTCAAATAACGTTACGACATGTAATACCATACAAACACTTATATATAGGAAGTACCAGCGGCGTATCCACCATGCTTGTATCATATTACACATGCATCGTTACTTAATCACTTAATCAAACCAAACCAACCAATGTAAGAAGTCTATGTTTAAACCAATTGTCAAATGTATTGAATAATATGTCAAAGTATTTATGTCGAGATGTAAATCATGTCAAAATGTCTATGTCAAATGTCCATGTCAAATGTCTATGTCAAATGTCCATGTCAAATGTCTATGTCAAATATCCATGTCAAATGTCTATGTCAAATATCCATGTCAAATGTCTATGTCAAAATGTCATGTATGGCAAGTGAAATGTCTCAACTAAACCATATGCACAAAAACAAAGTATTGAAGTAAAACTTGGTTCAAATCAAAGCTATGTTTTGTGTAAATGCATGCAACTATTTAATATGAACATCTATGCGGTATTGTAAAAATGCATACATCCAAGCCTTGTGACTGTGGTGATAAACCCTTTAAACAAATTAAAGGTCTATCTGTCTTATATCATCGAATTCGGTCATTCCTTTCTGTCCCCTTTCCCTGGGATGTCCGGAACGAGAGTTGTCAATTCCTATGGTACCACTACCTACTAACGAACGGCGTAGCTAATGTTAATGAATGTATTGTCCCATGTAAACAAACCAAATGTCATACCAAAATGTAAGCATGTGAAAACAATGCACTAAGTATGTAATCAAATGAACATACATAGCGTGAAATGTCATGTAAGAACGATGTACTAAGTAATGCACACAATGGGCACACCTAGCATGAAATGTCATGTAAAACAATGTACTAAGTAATGCACACAATGGGCACACCTAGCATGAAAAGTAATGTAAAACAATGTACTAAGTAATGCACACAATGGGCACACCTAGCATGAAAAGTAATGTAAAACAATGTACTAAGTAATGCACACAATGGGCACACCTAGCATAAGATGTAACGAAATCATGTACTATAATGTACTAACGAACATAGCATGTATACGATGTGAAAACAGGAAAGCATGAAAGTAACAAGTAGGCACATGTGTTTCACCCCAAAACAGTTTGGAAAACAGTAAAAGAGGGGTCTATGTACTCACTTGAGATTGCTCAGATGTCTAAAGATAATCACCAAGTAATGCTAGAGATCTCAGAATCAAACGGCACCTAATATAGGTAACTATGTTAATAACCGGACCTTAATCGGATGATTGGATAGAATGAGGTTTCGTAAACCAAACGAGTGTAGAGACTCGTGTCATTTGGTTTAACAAAGCCTACATACTAAATGAAACCTATCCTAAGTGCTTGTGACCCATTACGACCCGTTTAGGTAGCTTATGCTACTTTAACGCGTCGTTCGCGTGAAACACGTTCGGACCGCCTAACTAGTCCTATGACAAGTAATATATGCCTTAACATGTCTAATATGGTTGTCAAATCAGTTTAGATGTCAAAAGTTATGTTACATATGTTTAAAATGAATTTTGGCATCAAAGGGGTATTTTGGTAATTTACCTAAGGCATATAAACTACCTATCATACAACTACTTAAACGAAGCGACCATAAGGTATAACCTCGTAAGGTTATTCCCTATATACTATGGTCACCTAATGTGCTTGGTCGGATCCTAATGATCGACCAAACGGGTCGGGTTTCGAAAGTATAAGCGATTGTTTAGATCGCTTACCTTACGACCCTATCTAAGCACTAAACTAAAAGTGACGAGCTAAGCATGTTAAAACATGCTTAACTAAGTTTAGAAAACAGGTTTGGTATCAAAACAAACGGTTTTGATACCCATAAGTAGTTTGGTTACAAAATACGCAAGAATACGTATTCTGACCAAAACTACGGCTCGTCACTGAGCCTAGATAACGTGGTAATCAGTAGGTATAGTCACTAGGGACTATAACCATCGTGATCACGCTCACGTTATGAAGTTCAAACGAACTTTGCATCGACCATAAACTGGTCAATGCAGAAAGTCAAACAAAGTTTGACTTTCGGACTCGAAAAGCAATAAAAGAACGAAAGAGGACTTACGAAGGGTCCCCGAATGCTAATCCCGATCCAAGTAACTCAGGTATGAAACGAAGGTTCCAACTTAGAGCCCAAATGATCAGATTTGTGGGTTTTGAAGCAATGGGGGGTGGGTATTTATAGGAAAAGTAGAGCCGTTAGGATCGTTTCTTGAATATCGTGCCACGATCCGAGCCGTACACTTGTCACAAAGTTGTGGTGGTTAGAGATGATGTTTATCAGCTGAAAATGCAAGTTGCAAACATGTGGTTGTGGTTTAATCAGCTGATAATCTGCTGACTGTTTGTTATTATCTGATCTGCAGAACCCATACGCACCGTATGGTAAAGATACCATACGCATCGTATGGTGTAAGTTTGTCAGAATTACAGTTTTGGTCCCTGCAGTGTAATCAGCCCATTTTCGACACGTTTAAGGCCCGTTAACCCCATTTCAAAGCTCTAAAATGAAGTTAAAGTATAGGGAACTTAAAACATGCTCAAAAATATCTCAGATGTCGGTTCGTTTAGCCGTACGGTTGCGTTGTTCGGTTAATTACGACGGAATGCGCATAAGCGCGAAAAATGATCCAAATGACGCAACGAATGGATTTTTCTTATGGCGAACACTAAAATATAATGTAGTCATGCTTTCATAAATTTTTTGGATGTCCGGATGTATTCAGAACGTAAATTATGCGCGAAAATGCAAACTTGTGCACTTTTTGACACTTTTAGTCCCTGGATGACCCAAAAGTTTATTTTAGCACACCGAACCCCTCAAAGTCTATTTCTAAGCTATGTAAAGGATATTTAAGGTGTGTTTAACTTATGGTCATGTTCCGGAATGTTCATTACAGTTCAAATTGACATACTTTCGCAGTTTGTCATATTTAGTCCCTGTAGTCGAATTAACTTGTTTTTGCCATACCAAAGCCTTCAAAACTTATTTCTAAGTTATGTAAAGGTTATTTAAGGTATGTTGAGTATATGTTGATGTTCCGGAGTATTTCTCGCATTAAACTGAGTACGTTTACGCACTAGTTTGCGTATAACTCTCCAGAAAGCGATGTAGAGTTTGAAATTACATAAAAGTCAAAACATGAAAAATGTAAATCATAACAAAACAAACATTGGGATCAAATAACATTGTTTTATTGATAATAGAACTGTTCACAATGATTACAAGCACAGTTGTTACATGTTGTGAAACAATTATTCTGTTACGACACTCCCCGACGTTTCCGCCGCGGTTTGTTGTTTTACGCGGTCGGGGTGTGACACCTATACTTGGGAAAATATTTATGTGAGGTATACATGATAAACCAAGTTAAAAATATATTATTTTTAACAATATTCCAAATAATTGGAATAAAAATAGTTTAAGTTAAAATATCCCTATTTTAACTAATAATTATATAATTTGGAATTATATAATCAAACGAGTAACTCAAAGTATACCAGAATTCCAAAAATAAGTCTCAATAAATAAATAAGACTAACAGTCGTTACACGACCTAAACATCTAATAAACACATAGCACGTGTGTAGGTAGTTGTACGACTCGTGAGGAGGATCTTTGAGTTACAGGACTGCGGACGCAAATTTGTGAGTTCATATCCCCCTTTTTTTTAATTGTTTTCGGTTTTATAACTTACAAGGGTGAAATACATGTTACAAACGTTTTCAAATGGTATGGTTAGCTAAGGAATGAACTTTTAGATCATGTGAATGGGTAGGCGCACACTTAAGACCATTAATTTTTGTATAAAGACCGAGGGGCATGAGTGATAGATCTATCTGGGTGTTGCGAGCCCCACCCATGGGCCCGGGAGTGGCCAAATGTGGTGACTATGTCATTCCAGCCGGGTGGACCGGTACAAAATCCGCTAGGTTTGAGCCTTCCTACACCATTGCACACATATTAATGTCCTTACAAAACATTAACTGATCTGTTTATAGATGCTTTCACACCGGATTACATAAGAATACTTACAAATGTTTACAAGTTATTACGAGCTCACATACAAAACACATGAACTCGCTCAACTTTTGTTGATGTTTTCAAAGTACATGTATTTCAGGAAACTAATTGGATCTGGCGGCGTTAGAAAGATTTCAAGAAGATATTTCAAGTTTGATGTCATCCTTTTGGAAGGGTTTGGTTAGTATATTTTATCTTCGATAAGATATACGAACCAAAGCCTTAGTTTAAAAAAAAGTCTGTTGTTTTAGAAAGTCCTTTATGGAACTTATTACTTTGAATGGTTTGTAAACTTAACTTGAAGTTTGTTGGTTTAACTTAACAACTTGGTTGTAGTATTTTGAAACTTATGTATGGATGAACATCATGGTTTAATTATGTAGTTGTTTATTATAATTGAATGCAGTGAAACTGATCAAGTCACACATCACACGCTTACGCAAAAGTCAGGGTGTGACAGCCCACCACGGAATTCAAATTTAAAAGAGGTTTAAGGCAAGGTGATCCGCTTTCCCCTTTTCTTTTTATCATCGCTATGGAGATCGTTAGTATGTTTATGAATAGGGCGTGTAATTTTGGCCTTTTTCATGGGTGTCAGCTCCCAAATGGAGGCCCAAATATTTCCCATCTCTATTATGCGGATGATGTTCTATTTATTGGCGATTGGTTGGAACATAATGTTTTGGCTTTAAATCGTTTATTGAGGTGGTTGAGTATCGTCACAGGCCTTAAAGTCAATCGGAGTAAAAGCAAATTATATGGAATTGGTGTCCCAGGTTCTGAAGTTGTATCTTTTGCGAAGCTGGCCAACTGTGAAGCGGGCTCTCTTCCGTTTTTGTATTTAGTCATTCCTACCGGGGTGAATATTGAAGGATCGAGAATCGATCTAAACGAGTCTATCATAAGAGTTCAATCCATATCAAAGGCGTAATTCAATGATACAGACTTGATTACAGCTTGATATTCACTCTAATTGTCTTGTTTATTGATAAAACAGCTTTTTACAGCCTGGAGACACTTCGGCAGCACCTCGGCACCGGAATCAGAATCGTTACAAATGAAATGAACAGAACCACTATATATAGGCATCTCATTTCGTGCGAAATGTGCAAGATCCATTTCGTGCGAAATGGACAATATCCATTTCGTGCGTAATGCCCTTGTTCCATTTCGTGCGAAATGGTCACAATCACACGTTTCTCGTATTTCATGCCCTGATCTTTCTAATCTAATACAAGACTCGATACAAGACGAAGTCGACAGACATATGCACCAACAGACTCCCCCTTGGATGTCGACGAGTCTTCAGTACAAATCTTCAGAAAGTCGAGTCTTCAATCTTTATCAGTCTTTGTGCTCTCTCCAAAGTATCTGACAGTGTAAGCATCCTCAATCTCTAACTCTTCCAGAATCTCATCTTGAATCTATCTTCTCTTGATCAGATCTCTTGATTCTTTAAGTTCTTTAGAATTAGCAGCTTGCAAGAATCTCAGGATCGATCTTGGCTCTACTAACTTCAGACTCCCCTTTGCTAGCAGACTCCCCCTCAAATTGTTCCGGGATCGTAATCTGACATAGCTCTTGTTCTAGAATCGTGACCTTGCTCACCCTCTGCTCAGGCTTAGACATGGGGACCTGCACAAAGCTCTACCCAGAAATAAATTTCACATATTTAAAATTTGACAAATTTAATCTCTGCTTACCACATGTAGAATCAATTTCAAACATCACTTGAACATATCATCTAAAATGATTTAACAATTAAAAACTCGAATGACCACTTGTAAGAAAATCTTTTCAAACACACTTTCCCAAACCTGTTCATCATGTTTAGCACTCAGAATTTTGAAAATCAGCTCTCCAACATCAGTTGTCGAAAATCTTTTTGAATTTTCAAAATTTATGCTAAAACACGCTGAAAATCTTTTTGGATTTTAATATTAAAGAAATGCAAGAAATATTTACAAACAATATTTTTGTGAGTTTGTGAAAGAGGATCATATCAGTTTTTGAGACAAATCACCAACACCGTTAAGCTTTAAACATTTTAAGTTCTAAACGATTCACCTAGATTGTCAGTATACTGATCCACTTAAATTTTCACACAAAGTTCAATTGTTTCGAGATACGAGATTAATGTTTTAGAGACTTAAACTTATTCGCATGTCCCACCTCAGAATATACTCCTGTATTCAGACTCCTATATTCAGTCTTACAGGTGAATGTACACTAGTGATATCTTTAAAGGGGTTAAATGCGAGACCATGAGAGCTCAGGCTATTGCTTCCGCAAAATCAGAGAGATGATGGTTCACTTTTCGGTGGGTTCCCTTTAGAGAATCTTTTATTTACAACAGCACATGATTATCAATTTTCAATGTTTCATCATTTTTTATGCTGAGGGCGAGCTTTAAGATTAAAGCAATGCAAAGTATTATACGAGGACTAGGCTATTGCTCCCGCAAAATCAGAAGTCCAGGTATAATACCCCAGATATCACCACGCACAAAGACCTAGTATGTCAGAAATAGAAAGCCCTTCAAACAAGATTTCAGGGGTTACCCATATATCCGAGAGATGTTCCCCACGAAATAAGTAAGTATGATATTTAGGTTTATATCTCCACAACAATCTACTAAGCGTGTAAAAATCTACTGGTATATCATCAGTGAGACCGTTTATCACATTTTAACTTTCCAATTCTTTAGCATGCTGTGATAGTCCACTGATGTACTATCATTTCCTCTTTTTCACAACAAAACTCATTTTTGATTTTTTTTTTATCATGTTTTTGAACTTTTTCAAAATTTCCAATGTTTTTGGATTTTCAAATTTTCTAAATTTTCTAAAATTTTTTACTCCCCCTAAAATCAAAAATCATTTAAAGGAAATTTGAAAATAAACTGTACAAATAAAGTCACAACTGTTGTGAATTGCTTCAAATCGCCATCCACTTGGCATAAACAATCAAAACTCCCCCTGACAACAAACTATTTTCCCATTATGATTTCAAAACACTTAAGTTTGTTTTAATCAAAATGGTTTTTCCAGAAAATTAGTTTAGTTGATTTCACAAACCACTTGTAGGTTAGGGGTTTCATCACATTGTTTTTCAATCATTTTGAATGAAAGTTAAATCAAGTTCAACTTAATGACCTTGATTTACCACTTGTAGGAGAAAACCTCTTTTCAATCACTTGTAGGTTCAACCATACTGTTTGAAAATTAAAATATGACAATATTTAAGAATATAACCACTTGTAGGTCAAAATATCAAGAAATATGCCGATTCCTACTCCACACTTACCAACCTGGGAGTTCCGGCAAGTCATCACCTGTAAACATTTAACACTTTTAGATTTTTCTAAAAAATTTTAAGAATGATGCCGATTCATGCTTCACAATTACCAACTTGGAAGCTCCGGCAAATCAGGATTTTTACATATGAAATAGAGACACCCAAGACTGACTATCTTTGGGTGTGACATTTTCAGTCTCACATGGGATTTCAACATTTCTTTTTGATTCATAAAAATCTTTCACCCCTTTGACTTTCCCATCGACCATTTTCCCAAAAATATGTTTAACTTTTCCATTAAAAACTTTTTCGACATCAAATTCTTTCTTTTCAGAATAGAATTGATTCGATATTTCCACTTTACCAACCTTTGATTTTAAATTTTCAGCTCGCAATGGTGGAAAGTTGACATCATCCATCGGCGGAACTGAATTTTCTCTTTTTACCTCAACTTGTGGCTCCTCTGACTTTGACGAGTCAGATTCATCGCCAGATTTCACATATGATTTCTTAACAACCCACTTTTTGTTGTCAAGATTCACTCTTCTTTTGTAAAACCTTTTTGAACATTCACCAACTTCATATGTTGAATTTTTAAACTCTTTGAACTTTTCAGTTGGTGATTCGGTTTTATCAAAAATATTTTCTTTGAGTTTAGAAACAACTTCCTGTTTTGTGTTAGTTGCCTTAGGACAATTCCAGGCAATGTGACCAACTTCTTGACATCGGTAACAGGTTCTTGTCTCTTTTCTCTGATAAGCTCCATTCTTCTCAAACTTTTGTTTTTCTGCAAAGAACTCTTTGTTTGACTGCTTCCAGAATGAGCTCTTTTCTTCTTCTACAGAACTTGACCCTGAAATAAATACAGTTTTTGTTTTAGAAATTTTCTCATTTTTATGATTTTTCGGTGGAATAAAACCCAAACCCTTCTTACTGTAACCCTTTTTCTTGTTTAACCTTTGTTGAACTCTTGAAGTGTACTTTTTAGGTTTTTTTCAGAAAAATTTACATCTTTTATTTCAGAAATATTAATTTCTGTTAGTTTGAAAACCTCTTTAATCTTTTCAATTTGAACACTTCTTATTTGAAATTCCTCATCAGAATATAATTTGTCCGAATCATTCAAAGTATATGCCACTTTGATTGGTCCATCAATCAAATTAGATTTTGATAACAGAAATTCTTTATTATAAACCCTTTTAACCGACGATTTTGGACCGTTGACTGCTGAACTCGAACTTTCAGACTCGGACTTTGACTCTGACTCCTCATCCTTATCCAACACCTAATCGACCACTTTCTTTATTAACTCAGACTCATGATCAGTGTCAGACGATGTGAATGTGACATCAATGTTGTCCGGTAACTCATCAGTTGTTTCGGATTTTAACTTTATATTGATTGCCTTTTTGACTTGTTCCTCATTTGGTTTTCTGGGAGAATAACCTTCCTAGATCGGAGGCGGACACTTGTTATAATTTGCACTTTGTTTCTTACCAGTATCCTTCTCTTCCGACTTCTTGTCTTGAAAGGCTTCAAAACCTGCAACAGTTGGATAAATTCGATCAATCAAATAATCAGAACTTGAATAACTTTGCAGTAATCTTCTAATTCTTTCATTTTCAATCATCTCAGTCTCCAACTCCTGCTTCAACTTTGCACATTCTTCAATATAGTGATTGATAGCCTTCTGCTTAGACATCATCACAGCATTCATCATGGTTAAAGCATCTTCCCTTTCTGAGTTTGTCTTTTGCAAACTATTCACCGTTCTGATCAAAACATCATATGATTCTTTCACATAATTGACATCAAACAATAATTTTTCCTTCATCTTGTCAAGATCACTATACTTCTCATCCTTTTCTTCACATTGTTTGCATGGTTCCAAACATTTTAAACAAGGTTTCGTGATCTCAACAATTTTTTCCACTTCAATCATCTTTTCAACTTCGACTATCTTCTCAGCAACTTTAACTTCTTCACTCTGTTCATGCTTCTCTTCCAGAGTAACGTTCTTACATTTTACCTTTTTTCTGTTCTTTTGCTGCTCGCTTCTCCTTTAGCTTCTCCAATCTATCTGCAAAATAAAATTTGAAACTTTCAGGAGATAATTGGGTTTTTCCAATGTTTATTAGTGTTTCTTCTTCATCATCACTATTATCAGATGACGATTGATCAAACACTTGGGTCTTTTCTGAACTTTCTTCTGAAGAAACAAACTCTCCATCTTGTCTTTTTCCATCATTGTTGGCAAACACATACATCCACTCTTTCATCAAATCTGGTTCTTGAACTACTTGTGCAATGAATGCTCCTAACTTTGAATCAGGCGGAGTGTATTTGTCCCAGCTAAAACCTTCTGCCACTTTTTCATCATCTTGATCTATTATACCATAATAAGCTCTCTTTGTTGATTCTTCAATCGCCTTCTTCTTTCCATATTCAATTGCTTTTGATGATGATGGTGGTTGAGCAACTTGTTGATATATAGCTTTCCGATAATAATCATTATTCCCGAACGGATTCTGAGCTCCTCCTGCTTCTCGATTAGTACATTCCCTCTTGAAATGTCCTTTTTCCCTGCATCGAAAACAAGTAACTTTAGATTTATCAAAACCTAAAGTAGAAACATTAGCATCACGGAAATCATCTCTTCCTGTAATCATCTTAAATCTCTTAGCTCTCCTCAAAACACTCGCTAAACACCACTTAATATCCATAAGCTCCATTTCTTCAGCATCAATCTGATCGTAATCCTCTTTTGTCAACATAGGATTTCCGATCCTTCCTGCAACCAATCCCTCATATGATTCTAACACAGTAGCTAGTAATGCCATATGACCCTTAGCTACTTCTTCAAAGAAATTTTGACCACTCTGAAGATGCAATGCGATGTTGCAATGTAAAACATGACCATTACTGCTGTTTGAGCTTTGGAACTGATGACTTGAGGTTGAAACATTTGGACTAACACTCGAGTATGAAGAAAAAACACTGTTGCTTTTTTGAACTTTGATTGATTGATCCAGATGAGTTTTCTGCACTGAAAGCGGTTTGGACCTTCGGACTTGCTTCAATATCCTGAACACTCCCTTTATAATACATCTTGATGTCTTGTTGACCACTTGGACTATTCATTCTAGCAATCTTCTGCTGTTCAAGATCCTATCCTTCAATCTTTTCAATAAACTGAGAAATTGTCAACTTGTCATATTCTCCAGTGTTCTTTAAGATCATCAGAAATGTACCCCATTCTTTCTGAGGTAGAGCATCAGCTAATTTGTCAACCCATTCTTCTCGATCTTTGTTAATATCCAACAATGACATTGATCGCACTAAGTGACAATATCTTTCAACCAGTTTCTTTGTATTTTCACCCGGTAAACTTGTAAACAAGTCAAATTCTTTCTTTAACAAAGATTTCTTGCTCCTGGTCATCTTCTCACTTCCCTCAAACTTAACTCGAAGTGCTTCCCAAATCGAACGTGAAGTATTATCATGTTGAAGTAATATGAAGATGTCTTCTTTAACAGCTTGCTGAAGTAGACTAATCATCATCTTTTCTGCCTTGTACATATCTCTTTCTTTGTCCGACAACTCAGAAATAGTTTTTATAACTCCCACATCCGTACAAGGTTTAACATACTTCTTCTCAATACACTCCCAATACCTCAAATGATTTGCTTGAACCCAATTTTCGAATCTATCTTTCCAACCATAATACTCTTCAATCCCCATCAACTTTGGAGGTTTATGTAAGGTTCCTGTTTCATTTTCCATGTTCACACTCTGAGCAATGGTAACTGGAGTACTCGGGGCAGTAGCAAACGCGTTGTAAAATTCTTCTTCCATACTTCGGTTTAAAATTTCACAAATTCAAACTTTCAAACGAAATGAAGTTTCACACGAAATGAACCCTTCAAACGAAATGCACTTATCCAAACGAAATGAACTCTTCAAGCGAAATGGCTTGATTTCGTGCGAAATGCCAAACTTTCAAACGAAATGGATGCTTTCGTGCGAAATGAGGTCTGATGTGTCCAATCCGTGCGAAATGAACTATGTTTCAAGAGAAATGATCCTTTGAAACGAAATGAGTCTATTTTGTGCGAAATGAAAGCTCAATTCGTACGGAAAGCTGCTGATGTCATCTAACCGAGCATGTTTTCAAGCGAAATAAACAGTTTGAACAAGTTTTAGGTCGATTTTAGGTCTAATTCTTTCAATGATTTGTTAAAACAGTGTTTCGCACGTTATATGTGAAATTCAATCCATTTTAACTGTAAAATCTTGTTAATTTTGAAAAAGAAGGTGTAGAAGTCAGAAAAATGATGAAATCAAGCTGAATTCGGTAAGAACTCTTCCTCCTGAGCTCTGATACCACTTGAAGGATCGAGAATCGATCTAAACGAGTCTATCAGAAGAGTTCAATCCATATCAAAGGCGGAATTCAATGATACAGACTTGATTACAGCTTGATATTCACTCTAATTGTCTTGTTTATTGATAAAACAGCTTTTTACAGCCTGGAGACACTTCGGCAGCACCTCGGCACCGGAATCAGAATCGTTACAAAAGTAATGAATAGGAACACTATATATAGGCATCTCATTTCGTGCGAAATGTGCAAGACCCATTTCGTGTGAAATGCCCTTGTTCCATTTCGTGCGAAATGGTCACAATCACACGTTTCTCGTATTTCATGCCCTGATCTTTCTAATCTTATACAAGACGAAGTCGACAGACATATACACCAACAAATATGAAAAGAGTAAAGTATTGGAAACCGGTGCTAGATAGGTTTACGGCTAAACTCTCAAAGTGGAAAGCGAGGCATCTCTCCTTCACGGGTCGTATGACGTTTGCAATATCGGTTCTTAGCAGCCTTCCTTCCTATTTTATCTCCTTGTTTGCAGCTCCAAAATGCATTATTCACAAGTTGGAAAAGATTAGAAGATATTTCGTTTGGGGTAAGTCTACAACTAGGCACAAGTTGAGATGGATTCGGTGGGATTTTATCATGAAAGCTAAAAAAAGGGGCGGCATGGGGCTTGGGAGTATTCAAAGCTTTAACTTTGCTATGCTTGCAAAGTGGTGGTGAAGATTTAAAATGAATCCAAATCAGGTTTGGGCCTCGGTGGTGGGTGCGATCCATAGGGGGAATGCTAATTCAAACCCGCCGGACATTCCGGTTAAAAATCTATCCAAGGGGTTTGGAAGGATATAGGATCGGTGGAATCGTCTTTGGCTAAAGTCGGTATAAATCTTAAAGATAATTTGGTCGCAGATGGTGAGTCTTGGAAGTGGCATTATGACTCTAACGGTGCCTTTTCGATCAAACAAGTGCGGTTTGACATTGAGTCGTCTAACGTGGAAGCTGAAAACAATTTGCTTGTTTTTGGATGGAATAGTTAGGCCCCTCCGAAAGTTAACTATCTTCTGTGGAGAGTGTTGATTGGGAAGATAGCTTCCAAAGTTGGTTTGATCCGAAGGGGTGTCCCTTTATGGATAGTTCCTGTCCTCGGTGCGGTATTTGCGAAGAGGACCCAGACCATATTTTTGTTAAATGCCTGTCGTCTAGAAGCATTTGGTGGAACTTATTGGTTTGGATGAGAATTAGCTTTTCTATTGATATATCCAATACGAAGGAGCTAATTTCTTTTATTCAGAACCGGCTGGGTGGGAAGAAGTGGAAGAGGATAGTTTATACGGTTACTATGGCAACTGTTTGGAGGATTTGGAAGGCGAGAAATGAGATGACATTTGAAGGGCACTTCATTCCGATTTACAAAACGGTGGAGTTAATTAAAGAAGATGCTTTTCTTTGGATTAGTAATCGCTCTAACCTCAAGGCGCCTGTTTGGGATAAGTGGAAGTCTTTCGATATTTTTGATTTGTTGTAATCTTTTGTTTGTTTTTTGGCTCCGTTCGTCTTGTTTCCTTGTTTTGTTTTCTTAGCTCTTGCTGGCTCTTTATATATATATATATATATATATATCAAACTTTCCCATAGTTATATAGGGTTAAAGCCTTTAACCGTGATAAAAACGTACATAGAAGATATTTTTTTTGAACGGAAAACTCACTTTATATATATATTAAATGAAATTTAAGTAAATCATTTAAATACATAAATCATGTATGTATATATCTATACCATATTATAATGCATAAGAGAGTAATATTTTAAGATATCTAAAAAATATAAAAAATTCACTTGTACCTATATGAGGGTAAATTAGTCTTTCTAGCACTAATTACATTTTACTTCCCCTCGTCTTAGTTATACTTTAATTACCACAACTTTTTATTTATTTAAATAATAGTTACACATTTTCCTTTATTTTAAGCTAACTAACTCGAGGATTTTAAGTTTTTTTAGCGGTAGGTTTCAAATGTTAAAAAGTTTCTAAGAGAGGGACAAAACGAGTGAGAGATATCAGATATCGCAAAACGAACTCTCCTCCTTTTCAAACCCTACTCCCAATTCTCTATCACGCCACTCTCCATTTTAGAACCGATACAGATGTGTGTAAAATGCAACATATAAATTACATCAAATGAGGCATAAAACTAACCTTTTTTTAGTACTAATGTTGGAAAAAGTGTGCTTTTGTCTTCCTTTTGTATTTTCATGACCAAATGAACTTAAATGAACAAAAGGAACAAATATTCAGCAAAAACTAACATAAATACAAAGAAAAGGAATAAACGTGGCATGCCCGACCCCTCGACAGCATCTTCCCAAGCAAAAACAAGAAACAGAAGGCTGACCACGGCCCCGTGCCCACTGAGCACGGGGGCGTGGTCAAGTGTCTGCAGAAAGGACAGAGCTGTAAAAGCTTCTATCGCCCACCACGGGGGCGTGGCCAACGCTAATATTCATAGAATCTAGCAAATCTTGGTAGTAAGATACGCTTCTGCACACGGGGCCGTGCCAAACGAACACAGGGCCGTGTGGAGCCTAATACAAACAACTGCAATTAATGAAGGAAGAGAAAAGAGATGGCCACGGGGGCGTGTCCAGGGGACACGGGGCCGTGGCCAGGCTTCTGTTCAGGCTATAAATAGGGGTGCTTGGCTCACTTCAAAGGCATCCCTAGGCAAACCACCTCTCTCCCACTTTGCCACCACTCCACCACCACTACAACACCCACATCCACCACCATCACCCATCATCCACCTTAGAGTGTGTGTAGTAGTCTCGGGATCCAAGATTGAGTGTAAGAGTTCTTGTCAATCAAAGGCCATGTTTGGCTAAGTCTCTTACATCACTTTGTGAAGACAAGCATTTAATGTATTACTTTTGATTTTTAATCTTTTCGCACTTTTTATTTGTTTTTGTATTAATGACTTTAATAATTAGTTTCTTATGTTGAAGGTGAAACTTCTTTATCATTTGTCC
Source organism: Helianthus tuberosus (assembly GCA_030545235.1). Lineage (NCBI taxonomy): Eukaryota > Viridiplantae > Streptophyta > Magnoliopsida > Asterales > Asteraceae > Helianthus > Helianthus tuberosus. Next base: position 5,983 of record JARYGA010047384.1, on the reverse strand, counting down.
GTGGTGTCTTGGCATTACTTTACTGTCAATATAAAGTAAAGGATTTTCACCATTCATATCTCTATGGTCTATATAGAGATATGTTGCCTACCTGGTCGGGGGTTAAGGGAATGGATTAGTAAGATTCTTGCCTTGTTCTGTGTATAGATCCTGCAAAGACCTGGGTCAAGCTTACTAGGACCTCCTTCAATATCCACTGGTATTGGATGGCGGTGGTGCGAATGGCTTGATCCCCTCATATGTAAACTACTATTAATACATTAAACCGGCTACTTGGGATTGTATCCCTGCTGACTCAAAAGAGGGGCCTACCACTTTTCGCATTAAACGTCGCATTAAACTACTATTAATACATTAAACGTCGCCTTCAAAAGAGGGGCCTACCACTTTTCGCATTAATAACTTAATTAATTGTCTTTCAATATTCCGACCCTTTGGGATTGTATCATTGCTGACTCAAACCACTGGGTTGAGGGTAACGTCACCTTCAAAAGAGGGGCCTACTACTATAACTAAGATAATCTCTTAAAAAGTGCAGAAATCATCAAAGCATACATTAAAGGTGAGTCAGATCCAAGTGATTCATCTTGTCTATCTGTTTCTATTTTTATTTTTATTTTCAGCATTTTAGTTTTTATTTTTCATGTTTAAAACATTTTCTAAAAATTTTGATTTGATTAGACGTTGAGGATAAACCGGTATTAAAAGCTCTTGTGTCCTTGGACGACCTCGGTATCTTACCAACGCTACACTACACTCACGATGGGTGCACTTGCCCATGTGTGTGTTTAGTGTTAGTAGAATATCGTGTTTTATAAATTTAAAACTTGATTAATGTGTAAAATGGGCTTAAAATATTAATAAAAAGATATCACAACTTACACACACCAAGTTTTTTGGCGCCGTTGCCGGGGACAAAAGGATTTTAAGAAAGTTAGGAATCAATGGCCTAATCATTTTCCTTATTTTTATATTTTTTAAGGATTTTTTTTTTAGAATTTTCAGCTTCTACAGACTTCAGCACGAGGCCGTGCCTGGTCGGACACGGGTCGTGCCCAGCATCCTTACTGGCAGTTTTTGTTTTTTGAGTTACAGAAAGGTGACCACGGGGCCGTGCCGGTGCAGCACGCGGCCGTGTTGAACTTTCCAGTAACAGGGATCCAGAAAACAATCACTGTAACCACGACCACGGGCTGTGGTCAGCGACCACGGGGCCGTGGTGAGACTTCTGACCAACAATATTTTCTGTTTTTATCGCAGGACTTGGGACCCAAGCGCAGCACCTGAACTTCCTATGCAGTGCATGAGCTCTAGTTCCAATAAAGACATAAAAGAACCTCTAGACGAACCCGGACGCTTTCTAAGAAAAAGACTTAAAGCTAAAATCTAAGAGAAAGTTTCGGAGGACCTACTTCCAATGGCGGATCAACGTACCCTAATGGATTACCTACAGCCCGCAGTATGTAATCTCGGCGCCGCTATCAATGCACCGAATGTCGATTCCAACAACTTCGAGCTTCGGCCGCATTTGATACAAATGCTCCAAAACTCCGCAACTGTCCATGGGCTTGCGGACGAAGATCCCCATTTACATATTACCAACTTTTTGGAAATATGTGATACTTTTCGGATCAACGGGGCTTCAAACGACGCCATCGGCCTTCGAATGTTCCCATTTTTGTTAAAAGACCGAGCTAAGGCTTGGCTGAACACCCTCCCAAGTGGTTCGGTAAACACTTGGGATGGACTAGCCCAAAAGTTTTTATATAAGTATTTCCTTCCTTCTAAAATGGCTAAATTAATTACTGAAATTAATACATACTCACAAGAGGACGGGGAATCTTTATATGAAACTTGGGAAAGATTCAAGGATCTATTAAGAAAATGCCCTCATCATGGTCTTGCAGTATGGCAACAAGTATCCACTTTCTATAATGGATTGTTGCCACACACAAGACAAACACTTGACTCTAGCTCCAGGGGACTTCTAGGTAATCGTCGCCCAAATGAAATTTATAATCAAATTCAGGAAATTGCTCAAAACAATTTTCAATGGCACACTCCCCGAGGCACAAAATCTATTACCCCGGGTGCCCATAAGGTAGATGAGAACACTTCTTTACAAGCCCAAATCGAGGCCCTCTCTTCGAAAATCAAAAAGTTAGAAATGGCAAAAATAGCTTCGGTTATGGCTTGCGAAGGGTGTGGTGGGCCACATGAAAATTGGAGTTGTATGAAAGAAATGGATAATCAAACGGAAATGGTAAACTACATTGATAATAGACCTAGGCCGTCAGGTCCTCCAATGGGTACCTACAACCAAGGATGGCGTAACCACCCTAACCTTGGTTGGAGAGAACCCGGCAATAGTAGTAATCAACAAAAACAAAACCAACGAACAAACTTTCAACAACCAAGAAATGAGTCACAAAATTTCTCTTAACAACAACAAGGGGGACGAGAGAGGCTTGAAGATACTATCTCACGCCTCATCTCCGACACCGAAAAGAAAAACTTGGATCGATTCCAACAGATGGAATCGAGCTTTAGAAATCAACAAGCTAGTATTCAAAACATTGAAAAAAAACTAAATCAACTAGCTCAAAATTTCTCCGAGAGACCACAAGGCGTGGTACCCAGCAATACCGAAATCAACCCAAAGGCACAAGTACATCTCATCACATTGAGAAACCGTACCGTAGGTCCCGAGGAGGCTCCGCTACCTCCATCCGACAAAAGTCCATCCAGTCAAACCACGACTTCACCAACACCCCAAAAAGAAATAACTCCTCCGCCAAATCACGAACCTACCTAAAATATCCTGGTGCCCTACCCCGAACGGTTACTTCGCCAAAAGGCCGATGAGCAATTCACAAAATTCGTAAACTTACTAAAATAATTGCACATCAATCTTCCATTTGTGGAAGTCCTCACTCAAATGCCTAAATATTCAAAGTTTATGAGAGACTTTCTCACTCACAAAAGGAAAATTGAAACATTGCAATTAGTTAATTTAAGTGAGGAATGCTCCGTCGTACTACTCAACAAACTCCCATAAAAGAAAATCGACCCTGAAAGTTTCACCATCCCTTGCTCCATTGGGGGATCACCTATACGCAATGCGCTAGCCGATCTTGGGGCTAGCATTAATCTCATGCCCGCATCAATGTTTGACCCACTCGGACTAGGTAAAACAAGCCCCAGAAAGATGAGCATACAACTCGACGATAGGTCTATCAAATATCCACAAGGTGTCGCCAAAAATCTATTGGTAAAAGTCGGAGACTTTTTTTTCCCGGCCGACTTTGTCATACTCTATATGGAGGAGGACACTGAAGTACCACTCATTCTAGGAAGACCATTCCTAGCCACCGCTCACGCAATGGTGGATATGAGTGGAGGGAAGTTAACATTAAGGGTCGGAGACAAAGAGATGGAGTTCGGGGTTGGGAAAAGAGTATAAGACGACGACCCGGTCAATTACATGGACGTCATAGACTCAAGCTCGGATGATGCTCTTCGACGGTGCAACATGCGATGCAAAACATCTCACTTAGGTATCATATGACTGACTTTGGGTCTAGCCAAGGACCCTTATAAACGTGGCGCACCACGGTGGCATTCCACAGAACTATCCTTAGTTTTAGTTTAGATTAACTTTTGTGTTTTCTAGTTTAGCTTTACTTTTCAGGAATAAAACACACTCGAAATGGTGGAGGTTACCAAGGGAACTTTAAAACCACACCCCATGCACAAAAACAGAGCCTCCCGACAATTTTCCTTCATTACAGCAAGTTCAGCACGGGGCCGTGCTCAGCCCAACACGCCACCGTGCCCGTGGTTCTGCAGAAAACGCCCAGTTTAGGTAACTGGACATGGGGCCGTGTTCACTGAACACGCCCCCGTGCCTAGCCTTCTGTTTAATATGATATTGGCGATCTGAGCACGGGGCCCTGCCCGGACCAACACGGGCCCGTGTCCAGATGCCCAGTAACATAAAACTTTGTTTTTAAACACCTTTTTACACATTCAATCAACCTAAAAACTTATTTTGGGGACACATTGAGGACAATGTGTAATTTAATTGTGGGGGGGTTGCTGAAACCTTGAATTTTGCAAGTCCTAATAACAAGCCTTACACAAAACTCTATTGGAACCGCTAATCACCCCAAAAATTTTTTAAAAACATTTCATTTTTTTACTTGTCTTGGTTTAATTTGGGAATAAGAAGTTCCAAGAGATTATATTTTTACAAATTTACAACCGATAGCGTCGTGATAAAAAGAACCAACATAAGAAAATTATGAAACGGCATAACAAATCTAGTTAAAATTTGATTATATATACTTGATCACATTATAAACCCATTCTCACAATAAGTGAGTTTTGAGCCTTTATTGAGCATACAAGCATACATCTTTAAATTAAATGCTCATTTTTTGTTTCTTGTATGACTAGCCGCTTGGTTCTTATGACTCTAGAACTTGCCACGACGGTACATTCCCGGTCCTTACCAACTCAAACCCAAGTAAGTAAATGATGGAGGCATTAGGACTAACCCATTTTCCTTTCAACACCATTATTTTTCATTTTCTTTATCACCTACCCAAAATCCCCCTAGTTGACCCCTTTGAGCCTAAACCTTTGCGTTTCAAAACCCACAAAATAAACACCCTTTACCTACCAAAACCCTTTTCTTTTCAACCTTTTATTTTAGTAAAAAGCTCGGTTTTCTTGTGATGTTTCCTTATAAAAATAAATAAATAAATAAATAAATAAAGTCTAGCAATAAACAAACAAATTCCTTAAAGAAACTTTGTTTGAAAATGCTTAGTTTGAATAAAAGTCACAAAAACAAAAAGTTTTACGACGACCGATGCTTTTTACGCTTTTAGCCCTTTTTACTAACCACTAACCCAAAACCACCTACCTTTAGCCCAAGCCTAACCCTTCCCCAAGTCCTCTTGATAGTTACAAAGGTTTATAGTTAAAAAGGAGGAGGATTGATTGCTTGGCAAGCATATGGTAGAAGTAAGTTCCATGCCGGTCTCGAGTGTTTCACAAAAATACATTTTCTGCCGAGTGTTGAGTGATCTCCCGTGAGGTTTGTGAACTTGTATATAAATGGAATTTTAAAGAGGCATATTATGCCCAAATAAGTAATTTCTCTTATGAAACGTTCTAAATAAACCATAACGAATAGGATTGTAAATAATATAAAAATAAAACCCAATAAAGATCTTGGATTCCCGACACTCAAGACAAGCCCAAAACTTCTCTTCTACCCATTCCATTTGGGTGTGTAAGCCACATAAAAAAGAGTTTTGCTTGAGGACAAGCAAAGATTCAAGTGTGGGGGTATTTGATGTGTGTAAAATGCAATATATAACTTACATCAAATGAGGCATAAAACTAACCATTTTTTAGTACTAATGTTGGAAAAAGTGTGTTTTTGTCTTCCTTTTGTATTTTCAGGACCAAATAAGCTTAAATGAACAAAAGAAACAAATATGCAGCAAAAACTAACATAAATACAAAGAAAATGAATAAATGTGGCATTACTTTACTGTCTATATAAATACAAAGAAAAAGTGTGCTTTTATCTTCCTTATGTTGAAGGTGAAACTTCTTTATCATTTGTCCGTGGTGTCTTGGCATTACTTTACTGTCTATATAAAGTAAAAGATTTTCACCATTCATATCTCTACGGTCTATATAGAGATATGTTGGCTACCTGTTCGGGGGTTAAGGGAATGGTTTAGTAAGGTTCTTGCCTTGTTCAGTGTATAGATCCTGTAAGGACCTGGGTCAAGCTTACTAGGACCTCCTTCAATACCCACTTGTATTGGATGGCGGGGGTGCAAATGGCTTGATCCCCTCATATGTAAACTACTATTAATACATGAAACCGGCTACTTGGGATTGTATCCCTGCTGACTCAAACCACTTAGCCGAGGGTAACGTCGCCTTCAAAAGAGGGGCC
>JARYGA010047383.1:0-22989 GCA_030545235.1 Helianthus tuberosus | reverse complement strand
CTAATGTCCTTGCTTTGTCCTTCCATTGAAAAATGTTTGTTCCATGGATCTTGGCTTTTTTATAAATGCAATGAAAAATATTTTGTCGATTGTAAAAATATTTTCGTGAGAGAATCCTAGTGATTGTAGTCTAGACTCGAGAAGGAATCCTAGTTCACTACAATCGAAGCTCAGATACCAACCTGTCACACCCTGACTTTTGCGGAAGCGTGTATGTGTGACTTGATCAATATCATTGCATTCAATTATAATAAACAACATGATGTTCATCCATTCATAAGTTTTAAAATAATACAGAGGCAAGTATTAAGTTTACAAACCATTCAAAGTAGTAATAAGTTCCATGAGGACTTTTAACAAAAGACTTTCAAACTAAGGCTTTGATTCGTATATCCTATCTAAGATAAGATATACAAACCAAACCCTTCAAAAGTGGGATGACATCAAAGTTGAAATCACTTCTTGAAAATAATTTATTTTTAACTTGATTTGTCATGTATTTCTCACATATATGTTTTCCAAGTATAAGTATACTTGTATTTGCGTATTTTGCCAAGTATTGGTAGTGTATTCCGGTATGTATTTAAACGTATAGGAATACGTATTTTCGTGTATTTATTAAGTATTTTATACTTAATTTTTTTATAATTTTCCGGAATATTATTTTTGTACAATTAAAAATCACCAACCTTATACTCTTAAAATATACATATTTTAAGAGAATTTTTTTATAGAAAAATATCTATAAATTTTTTTTTTTTTTGGCAAAATATGTATACTTCCAAATATATCTTAAAAATAATATATTTTTAAGATTAAACTTAGAAAAATATATATTTTTAGTTTCCACCAAAATAATATATTTTTGTGTTGTTTATGAAAATATATATGTTTCCCCACTTCAAAAATAATATATTTTCCATTTTGACAAAATGTAATATATTTTATAATAGTTGTGAAAATTTATATTTTGCCGTTTCCTTCGGTTTCAAAAATACCGTTTATCACATCTGTCAAGTTACGAAGTTATTTCCGGAATATATATATGTATAGTCCAAATGTCCGTTGTCCGATTTGTCCAATAATTGGGTATAAATTATATTCTCATTTTCTTGTGGTTTTGGTAATATTTCATATTACAATTTTTAGTGTTTTGGTGTGATTTATTATTTTCAAGTCACTAATTTTAATATAACTAATAAAACCAATATACAAGTAACACATAATTTTGTGTCTTCTAAATTTATATTTTCCTAAATATATACTTAGTCATTTTTATTATCAAAAATCAACCTCAAATATTTGTAATTTTTATAACAAAAATTGTGGCAAATTTTTATATTAAAACCATGACCAAAAATTACTTGTAAACACTTGTTTAAAAATATTTTTCTAAGTGTTTAATTTTTACAAAAATTTTGCCATAGTTTCCCTTGAAAATGGAGGTTTCCATTCTTAATAGCATATCATTTTCTTTTTTAAAAAATCATCATCAATCATCAACAAGTTTCAGACAACTTACCATAGCCATAACATGCACTTTTATAGTATGATATGAACTTGAAGTTTGTAAAACCTTGTAGTATTTTAACATGTTATTTAACAAGTTTATCTAACTCTAAAAACATGGTCCTTATTTTATCAAACTCATTTTTATAGATTTTCATCCTTTACAACTTGTAACATGATTTTTCAAAAATTAATCTTCTTGAGTTTTTTTTCATGACTTCCATACATCAAGTGTTCCATTTAACACTTAGAACATGTTTACTTTCTTTCGAAAATCAAACTATGTTAAATCTTGAAGTAACTTTGTGTTTCTTGAAACTTTTATTTATGAAATCTTATATTTTCAAGAATTACATCTTGTAGGATTAATCATCCTACACAAAAATCAAGTCCATATTCAAGTACATACTTCACATAAAGGGTGATCAACTTAGATCTTCCAAGATCCACCCTCATACTTGCTAGATCATGTTTTAAATCATCATCTAGCAAGCTTCATATGGTGATCTACACCATACATACAAGTAATAAACAAACAAGTTCACTACAGACACTTAAACAACTTAGATTTTAATGTTTTAGAGCTTTATGTTCATGTTCATGTTCTTGTTTTGATGAGATCCTTTAGATTATTATGTTACTTCATATTTTAACTACTAAAAATAAGAGTAAAAACAAGTTCAAAGAAGCTTACTACTAGCTCTAAGGCTAGGGAAGATCAAGATGGAAGATGATGAATAAATGAAGTGGATAAAAGCTCTCCAAACTAGTCCTTCAAGTTCCTTTTGTCACACCCCCAAAATACCACATGCGGAATCACCGCAAGGCGTGTGACGTACCAGGATCCAAGCCACCAATCACATTGAACTACGCATTATATTTTAAATAAAAAAATCCATTCATTTCAAAATATAAATCCAAGTCATAAGTTTCAAACCAAGGTAAATATTCAGCGGAAGCATAATGTAAACGGTAAAACAATTGTTTCAAGACATGTGTTCATAATTAACAAGCAAGTATCCAAGAGCCTCGACCCATGACCACTCCAGCACTCCCAGATAGCAAGTCCATAATAAGAATCTAACGACCTGCAAGCATGCACACAAGTGTGTCAGACGACGCTGGTGAGTTCAAAGTTTTGTTACCGTGTTAAGATACCAGTTACCAGATTAAAACGTTTCACATATTCAATTTGATTTTGTTATTAACTCGAATACCACAGATGGCTACAAGATGTTTTGCCCAACCCCAATGCCTCTATCAAAACATTGGTCAAGAGGTCAAGGTAATTAGTTCACGCCCGTCCTCCCCAGTACGGTGTGAGGGTGCCAAACCTAATAGCGCTATCAACTAAATACCTCGTTGCCTCCCTGGAAACTATCGGTAGATGTAAGGGGTCTTATATGATATAACTGAGTGTAATAACAAACATCCCAATAACCTGACATTCCTCCCCGGATCGTTACCCGATATCCCTCCCCGGGATACATGCTTGGAAAAAGAGCAGTGAACTCACCTTGGTTTGCTCGGTTTGATTAGTTACTTGTTCACAATTAATCAGTCAAAGCCTATGGTAATTGATGTATACGAAATCAGTTCATGTTCGCATAGTACGTATGTAAGTTTATAGTCACAGTGTGCATTTAGAACATTGATCACTAATTAACACATAGCATTTATTCGAGCACTTTCAAAAACCATGCTTCACATATACAATTCATCACGACTCTTAACAGTTAATTGGGTCATCCATAAAAGCTAATTCAGTGACCCCCAATCATAATCAATCGACATCAACATGCCATAATATGTTTTCATTAACTTAGTTCCTTATGTTGGTGCATGTTTGTGACAACAGCTTAGATTTGGTCTTTGGATATCTTGTAAATAGTTAAAGATAAACAGTTAGCGGGTTTAGTTTTGTATTAGTGAGATAATAGAGTTTAAGCTAAACAAAACCCACATTGGGTCTAGGGGGACGATTTGGGCTTTGCCCATGTAGGAACCTTAGCCCAAGTAGCAAACCTTGTGTTATATAAACAAGGTTAGGCTTTAGGGTTTAGGTTAATCAGCCAAAACGTTTGTGTGTGAGATTTCGTGAGAGCTAGACAGGCTTGGATGAAAGTGTGTTGGTTAGGGATCTTGATTGATTGTAATTCAATTGATTGATAATTAATAAAGATCCGGTTTGAAAGTGAATTGCTGATTTCTGTTCCTACACGTTTTCTGCTATATACTGATCAAGAGGATTCCGCACTCTTGATTAGATTGACAATTCTGTTAAAGATCCATACGAACAAGGGGACCTACAATTGGTATCAGACCGTTAGGCTCTTGAAGGCTCGGTTCAGAATTGTTGGCTGCTGAAACAGGAAGTTTTTATTTCGAAAATTTTTGTATACAAAAATTAGGGTTTCGAAATTTTTTGTGTGTTTGATAAAGTTTTCGAAATTCTTTGGCTGTTTTGATCTTCTGCTTTGTTTGATTTCTGTTTTGCAGGTTTTAGGGTTTTCAGGAAAGTTTTTGGTTGATTCTGGAAGAATTTTTTCCTAATTTCTTTGAAGATTCGGAGACTGTCTTCGTGTTCTTCATTAAGTTTATCAGAATTTTTGTCAAAAGTTTGCTGATTTGCTGTTTCGATTTTGCAGGAAGTTGTTAGGAGAATCAGGAAAATAATCAGAATTTCAAAAAGATTAAGTTTCCAGATTTACAGATCAGCGAAATTACTGGACCTGTGAAATTAACTGATAAGCAAAATTACCATCGAAGTTAAATCCAAAGGCGACTTTGGTAACCGTATAATTTTCCACAGCGAAATTATTACGGTTTTCGGCGACTATACTGGTCGTCGTAATAGCGAACTGGTTACCCGGCGAAATTAACAGACGAAATTAACTGCGAATTTGTTTAGCGAACTATACCTGCGAAATTAACCCTGCATAATTAAACCAGCGAAATTGACCTAGCATATTTAATCCAGCGAAATTAATTAAAGTGGTGGAATCTAAATTGGCAAGCGTCGATAAAATTTCAGTGTTTTGCAAATAGAAATTGATCCGTAGCTCGTTTGACAGAACCGCCTGCATCGTTAAATTCCTCATATTTTTAGGAAAAAAAAACTTTGGAAAATCCCGAATTCGGTTTTCGACATTAGATATCATTGGATTCGTCTTTTCGAGACGATTCTAACGGTGTAATTTGGTAACCACTGTTTTCAGAGATATTTTTGTACGGTTTTATCAGTCTGCAACGTTTAAAATGTCAAACATGTCTAGTTTGAATGAGCTTTTGAGAATGGAGCATGAGGTTGGAACTACCAACAAACCCCCTAAGATGATGAAGGTGGAGAATTATTTGACATGGAAGGATCGTTTTCAATCCTTCATTGAATATCAGGACACTCGCATGTGGATATGCATTGAAGATGGGTACACAAACCCAACACACGACTTTGAGGGCAGACCACGTAGAACTGCCTATGTGAACATGGAAGATGCTGATAAAAAGATGTATAAGGCTGAAAAAAAGAGCCTTGGCTGCAATTAAAATGTCCTTACCTGATAGCATCAAGCATACTTTCAAGAAGTACACAAACTCAAAGGATATGTGGGATGCATTGGAGAAAAGATATCCGGGAAATGCAGATGTCAAGAAAAACAAAGTTGATCTTCTGAAGAAGCAGTTTGCTGCTTTCAAATACATGAAACATGAGTCATTTGAGGACATCATCACTCGTTACTACCATCTGATGTCAGAAATGGAGAATTTTGAGATCGATTGCTATTCTGACGTAGAGAAGAATGACAAGCTGCTCGATGCCTTACCTACTAAGTGGGATATTTACACTCTCATGATCAAGGGAGAAGCAGATTATGAGACAAAAGAGCTTGAAGAAGTAGTTGGCAAGCTGAGAGCTTATGAGCTCAGTATGAAGAAGAAAGACACTGGATATGATCAGGTTCAAGATCCAGCAATTTACAATGGGCTTACATCTTCTTCATCTCACAACGCTTCTAGCGACTCCGCTACTGCATTTCTATCGTGTGAGAATGAGCAGGTCACAGTGAATGAGGATGGTGATGTGTGTTTTGTAGCTGCTTCAGGAGGATCATCAGGAGCCAAGAGAACATCAGGTTCTAAGCAGAGCAGTGGTGTTAAGTCGATGCCAATGAGTGTGAAGTCTGCTGAAGAGCATCTTGCTCTACTTGCTTCATTTGTTGCTTCTTATGAGAACTACATTCAGGGGAAGATATCTGATCCTGCCACTTTAGATGAAGATTACGATCAGATTAACCCTGATGATCTTGAAGATATGGATTTGCAGTGGCAAATGGCCATGATTACTAGACGAGTGAAGAGGTTTATGAACCGAACGGGAAGGAAGTTTATAGGAAAGACTGTTGGTTTCGATAAGACCAAAGTGAGATGCTTCAACTGTCAAAGTTATGGGCATTTTTCTAGGGAATGTCAAAAACAAAAGCAGGAGAATTCGAGTCAGAGTTCAAACAATAGGAATGCATCAAACAACTCTAACTCAAGAGCGCTGATCTCTACAACTAGAGAAGGTTCTTATGACTGGAGTGTTCACTTGGAAAATGATGACAATGTCACTCAGGCATTCATGGCAGAGATAACGCCAGTTGATGGTGGTGAAGCTACAGTACATGATGCTGAAGTTGAGAAGAAAAGTGAAGCTACAGTAGATGATGCTAAAGTTGAGAAGAAGAGTGAAGCTGAGGTAGATAAGGCTGATCAGACAACAGATGCTGAAGATGAAAAGCAAAAGTCTGCCCATGAAAAGGAAGCTGAAGAAAAGGAGGCTGAATACAAAAGAGTGAAAGCTCAGCTTGCGGCTCTCATGGCCAACCTTGACAAACAAACAGGAGAGGTAAAGTCTAATTCTGTGTGTTTAAAATGTCATGAATTACAGGGTGAAGTTGACAGATTGTCCACACAAAACCAAAGTTTGGTAAGTGAGATGTCTAACATTAAAGAATCAAACTTTTTTGCTAAAAGAAATGAATCGTCATACTTAAAGAAAATAAAAGGTTATGAAAGTAAAATTGAAGCATTAACCTGCAAATTAAACGAAAAACTTCAAGCCATAGACTTAGCTCATGAAATGATGGTTGAGAAAACAAAAGAGATTTCTGAAAAATGCAAAGAGTTGTCAGATGCACAACTCAAAATTGTTGAACTTGAAAAGAAATTAGGTCAGTTCAGGGACTCTACTTTTGTTATGAAACATATGATGGGTGGCTTGAAGAAAAGTAATGACAAAACCAGTGTGAGATTCCATGGTTTCAATGAAGTTCCACCTCCTATTAGTCATGACTATTCTTTCTTGCCTGATGAAGATGACCTCATGGACTTTGTGCCAACATCACCAAGTAGTTCCACATCAAGCCAAGGAAATGTGTTTGAGAGTGCTGATGCTCAGAAGGATAATAACAGCACACCTGTTTTGAAAAAGAAAACTTCACATCCTAAGAATAACAATCCAACTTTTGTTAAAAATGTTAATTTTGTTCAAGGAAGTGACATGAAAAACGAAACAGCTGTTATTGAAAACGAATCTAATGTAGAGTTTGCTAAAAACAAGAACAAAGAAAATTCTGAAACTAAGCAAACTGAACCAAATCCTTCTAAGGCAACATCATCAAAACCTGAATCTAGTTCCAAGGCTTCAGAGAAGAAGTCTTCCAAAAAGATATCGTGCTTCAAATGTCACACCAAGGGACATGTAGCTAGCTGCTGTCCTAACAAAAAGAATGAAGCACAAATTAGTGAGAAACAGAGGGGGAAATCACCTGAGAAGAAAGGTGATAATGAGGAGAAAATTGCAAATTCTCCAAAGAAATCTGCTGCTAAGCAACCAGAGAATGTTGTTGTTGGTGTAGATAAGGCTGAAAAAGGAACTCCACAAGTTCCTCGTTTTCAAAGAAATCAACCAAGATTTCAGCCTAAATCTCCACTAGGTAGATATGAGAGGCCTAGAAGCAGTTCACCAAGAATGAACAATTATAATTCTAATAATTTCAGAAGTCAAGGTCAATATCAAAATCGATACCAAAATAATGGTGGTCGAACTTTTTATAACAATGGCTTTAGAAATTATAACAATCATGCTTCTTGGAATCAAAATTCAACATACCAAAATCAAAATTTTCAAAGGTCAAATAGTCCAAACACATATAGGAACCCTCAGGACCAAAGACCTAGTGGAAATCAAAATCAAATTCCATCAACAGGTCTGAGATCCAAGACTCCAGTTAGGAGTAATGGATATTGGATGGATGTTCCAGTAGTTGGTGAATTTGGACGACCCAAGACCATTAAGGCTTGGGTCCCCCAATCTAACTAATTTCTAGTTTGGTGTGTGCAGGAGCTGCTAAGGAGGATTATCAACTTATGGTATGTTGATAGTTGCTGCTCCAGGCACATGACGAGGGATGCGAGATTGTTAACTGAATTTGAAGATTTTGATGGTGGAAAGGTGAATTTTGTGGGTGCTAAAGGTGGTAGAATTACAGGACTAGGAAAAGTGACCAGTGGGAAGATCACACTGGACAAAGTGAATTATGTTGAGCAACTTAAACACAATCTGATGAGCGTGTCTCAAGTCTGCGACAAAGGTCACTCGGACCATTTTACCAAGAATGAAGCATTAGTGTTGAAACCAGGTTTGGAGATTCCGGACGATTGGATAGTGATGCGAGTGCCAAGGAGAAATGACACTTATGTCATGGACATGGGTGCTAAGGATCCGACTGCGGTGGTGGCGTGTTAACTATCAAAAGCATCTGAAGCTGAATCAATGTTGTGGCACAGACACATGGCCCATATTCACTATCGAAAAATGAATTAGCTTGTTAAAAATGAGCTAGTGAAAGGGGTTCCAATGCAGAGGTTTCAAGTGGATGATAAATGTCTTCCATGTCAAAAGGGAAAACAACACAAGAAACCTCATAAGTCTAAAACAGTAAATTCCATAGATGCCCCTTATGAATTACTTCACATGGATTTATTCGGTCCAGTGAACGTAAGGAGCATAGGTGGAAAGTACTATTGTTTAGTTGTCACTAATGATTACTCATGTTATTCATGGGTTTTCTTTTTAGGTACAAAAGAAAAGACGGCGGGATGCAGATAGATCTTTTTACGAAATTGGAAAACGTTCATGATGCAAGGATCAAGAGGATAAGAAGTGATAATGGCACGGAGTTCAAGAATCGAATTCTGGATCTCTACTGTCTTCGAAAGGGAATTGAACATAAATATTATGCTCCTTATACACCTCAACAAAATGGAGTTGCTGAGAGGAAAAACAGGACGTTGATTGAAGCCGCTAGGACGATGCTTTCAGATTTAAAGCTACCAGTTCTTTTCTGGGGAGAAGCTGTGAATACAGCCTGCTACGTCCTAAACAAAGTTTTGACTGTTAAACGTTTTAATAAAACTTGTCATGGATTGATGTTTAACAAGAAACCAAACTTGGAAGGCTTTGAACCATTTGGATTACCCTGCACCATTGTGCGAAATAAAGATAAACAAAAATTCGGTGAGGTGGCTGACGATGGCTACTTTGTAGGTTATGTGCCTGACACACCGAATAAAGGGTTTTTAATCTAAAAACTGGTAAAATTGAGGTTGTTTACAATGTTGAAATTACTACATACAAACCTCAATAATCAACGAGTGGACCTACTATATTATATGATTATGAAAGCACTTTTAAATCATTTAATATTCCTGAGTTTTCTTATGCAAATGAATCTCAGCTGATTCAAACAGTGATAAATGAAGACGATGAAGGCGAGTTCATGCCTAGATCGAACGTTGATATGACAGATGCTCCGGAAACTTCCAAAGGTGCTGCTGATCCTGATTCAAGCGATAGTGACTCTGAACCCATTCAGGGGGAGGATTTCATTAATCCATTTGCGGATCAGAACATTCAAGGGGAGGTTGGATCAAACCTGGGTGATAATCTTGAAGTTGATACCGTTGCTACTACACGAGCAAATAGAGATCATCCGGTTGACATGATACTTGGAGATCCTACTGCAGGTGTTCAGACAAGAAGAAGCATAGCAGCAAATTCTGGGTTATTTGTTTCGATTGAGAAGACTGGGATTGTGAACGAGTGCTTGTATAGTTGCTTTATTTCCCAAGAGGAGCCGAAGAACATTCATATGGCTCTTAAAGACAATTCATGGGTTGAAGCTATGCAAGAGGAATTGGCCCAGTTTGCAAAGTTGAAGGTTTGGGAGTTAGTTGACCTTCCTAAAGGTGAAAGAGAAATTGGCACTAAATGGGTATTTAGGTGCAAGAAAGATGAAAGAGGAATAGTGACGCGAAACAAGGCTCGATTGGTGGTAAAAGGTTTCAATCAGCAAGAAGGGATTGATTACAATGAAGTGTTTGCACCAGTGGCAAGGTTGGAGGCAATTCGTTTGTTTCTGGCTTTCGCTTCTTTCAAGGGCTTTAAAGTTTACAACTAGACGTGAAGAGTGCATTTCTTTACGGAAAAGTCCAAGAAGTGGTGTATGTCTCACAACCAGATGGGTTCGTTGATCCAGACTATCCAGATCGAGTGTACAAACTTGATAAGGCTTTGTATGGATTACATCAAGCTCCCAGGGCATGGTACGAGACACTATTTACACATCTAATCAAGAATGGTTTTGAAAGAGGTCAGATTGACAGTACACTGTTCATCAAGAGGAAGAAGGAAGATTTTCTGCTAGTACAGGTGTACGTGGTTGACATCAACTTTGGGTCATCATATGAGAGCATGTCTAAAGAGTTCGAGTAGGGTGATGATTGGTTCTCTGATGTACTTGACTGCTTCAAGACCCGACATCATGTTTGCCGTATGCTTGTGTGCCAGATATCAGGCGAATCCAAAAGAGTCACACATGAAAGCAGTGAAACGTTTTCTTCGTTACTTGAAGGGGAAACCTAAACTTGGGTTGTGGTATCCAGCTGATAGTGATCTGAATTTTGTCGCTTACACTGACTCAGACTTTGGGGGATGCAAGTCGAACAGAAAGTCTACAACAGGTGGTTGTCAGTTCTTAGGAGGCAGGATTGTGTCTTGGCAATGCAAGAAGCAATCTTGTGTGTCTACATCTACGTGTGAAGCTGAATATATTGCTGCGGGTAGCTGCTGCTCTCAGGTTCTCTGGATACAACAGCAAATGCGCGATTACGGTTTGGATTTCACTCGTACTCCTATTATGATAGACAATAATGCCACGATTTCTATAACTAATAATCCCGTGAAACACAGTCGCACAAAACATATTGACATACGTAATCATTTTATACAGGATTGTGCTGAAAAGAGACTAATTGAATTACATCGAGTCCACACACTAGATAACTTGGCAGATCTTTATACTAAAGCATTTGACAGGGCTCGCTTTGAACATTTAGTCGAACTCAACGGGATGAGGAATCCTGAATAACTGGTTTTTCATAAGAATTTTTTGTAAATAGTTTACTGCTTTTCTTAAAAATCAAAAATACAAAAACATTGAAAAATCAAAAATATAAAAAAATAGAAAATCAAAAATGAGTTATCACTGTGTGAAAAAGAAGAAATGATAGTACATCAGCAAGTTAGACTGTCACACTGAAACTGAAATTAAAATGCTTAAGTGTGATAGCAGCTTCATCATATGATGTACCAGTAGGCAAAAAGCATGAAATAATCAACTTACCAATGTGATATAAACCTAAATGAACTGTGTATGAGTGGGGAACACATCAGTGGTGTATGGTTTAATGAGCTTAAATCTTGCATTGATAGATTGCCAAAATCTGAGGTTTTGGGTCTTTATACTGTTATTTCATCCGGGGATATCAGGGGTGTCCTTCTGCTGCATCCAGATACATGCTGACCTAGACACAACCAGGATATCTTAAAAGAGCTAAAAATGCCAAAACCCTGAAAATGAAGAAGCTCTCATAGAGAGTCATTCAAAATGTGCAAAATGCATAAATCGTACCAAAAATTGTATTCGTCTTAGCCCTCGTTAGATATTTTGGTCTCTCTGTTGTACAGAAGTACTGACCTGTTCACCAATTATCTAAACGTTGAAAAATAAAACGGATGAATTCAGTATACTCACCTACTACGATGAATCTTTGTGCATACCTTGTTCGCGGGGGTATATCCTGAAGTGGGACACACTAGTATATCAGTATTAAAATTACCTTAACGTGTCATATGGTAATGGTACTTGAAATGTTCATGCATTTTGTTTAAGAGGACAAACATACTGGTAATCGTCTTGGACTGCTTTTCACGAAAAAAAATAAAGAATAAACTGCTTGTGTGAAACAGTTTGATTGCGCTGATATGATCTTCTTACCGGTGATTCTCACAAAAATAGAGTGTTTATTGCTTTTATTATTTACTTGCTTTCAGAAAATATAAAAATCCAAAAATAGTGTCTTTTTCTGTTTAAAATTCTTAACGTACGAAAAACTGTTATTCTTGGAGGAATTGTTACTGATAGGGGGAGACGATGTTGGAAAGTGAGTTCAAAATTTTAAATCATGCGGGTTATAGGGTGTGTGATTAAAAAGTTTTGCGTGTTGGTGATAAGTTGAAACTGCTTAATCTGTGATGCAGTTTAACTATCTCTTGAAAAATAATAATTTATTTAACTTTGTTGAAAAATTCTTATGGTTTCTCGAGATGTTTGTTTTATAGTATACAGATTGAAGTTGTATGTTGCTGAGAAGTTAAAGTGATGAGTTGCTGTGAAGAGATGAGAGTTTGATTGGATGCATGGTAGAACCTCCTTTCTACATTGCAGACAAAGTTGAAGAGTTTGAAGATTGCTATTCAAATGCTGAATGGGAGTTTACTCAAACGCTAAAGTTTTGAAGATTTGGTGATTGGATGCATCAGCTTAGGGGGAGTCTGTTGCTGACAGAAGCTGTTGAAGCTGAAGCTATCCAAAGACCAAAGACAGTGCAAGATTACATGAAGATTGCAAGACGACTGAAGACAAAGTTATTTTATGAAGCTATTGTCAAGGGGGGAGTTTGTTGGTGCATGTTTGTGACAACAGCTTCGATTTGGTCTTTGGATATCTTGTAAATAGTTAAACGATAAACAGTTAGCGGGTTTAGCTTTGTATTAGTGAGATAATAGAGTATGGGCTAAACAAAACCCTCATTGGGTCTAGGGGGAGGATTTGGGCTTTGCCCATGTAGGAACCTTAGCACAAGTAGCAAACCTTGTGTTATATAAACAAGGTTAGGCTTTAGGGTTTAGGTTAATCAGCCAAAACGTTTATGTGTGAGATTTTGTGAGAGCTAGACAGGCTTGGACAAAATTGTGTTGGTTAGGGATCTTGATTGATTGTAATTCAGTTGATTGATAATCAATAAAGATACGGTTTGAAAGTGAATTGTTGATTTCTATTCCTACACGTTTTCAGCTATATTCTGATCAAGAGGATTCCGCACTCTTGATTAGATTGACAATTTTGTTAAAGATCCATACGAACAAGGGGACCTACACCTTATCAACTCATTTAAACTAGTCCACTGTTCTCATTATTTTTCTCAGCCGGCGAAAGTCCTAGTTTCGTCGAGGATCCCTTGTGACGAAACACCAAGGTGTTTCGTCGATGTATATATGACGAATCTTAATGATCTTTCGTCGACATCCCCAGCCGATGAAACCTCCTACCTTTCCTCGAAATCCCCAGCCGACGAAACCTCCTACCTTTCGTCGACTGTTATACCCCCCTGATTTTGTCCGTGACCGACGCTAACATCTTTGACTAATTCCCCATTCCGATCAAACAGTTTAATTCATTAAATTATCAATCATGTTCATCCGGATTGTATATCCGAAGTCATACCACAGTTTCTCTAATTTCTATTATACCAAATCATAAACACCCTAACCCTTCATGAAATCATCAGTCTATCCCACAAACAGTGAACATCGAGATAAACAGTATTGTTAGCATAATCACCACATTTACCAAATCAACATAGTTCAACCAATCACAATACCAGATTCCTAATCAGCCTCTAATATCATGCAATCATATCAAATAACACGTAGGTCATAACGAAATCGGTTCACTAAATCTAATGTTCATGCAACCTAGTGCAACAGGAAATTAAATCAATCAATGGTATATCGGACTCACCGACAGAATTGAGATGAAGTCACGAAGATCTTCAAAAGAGGAGAGAATGTTGCCGTCGCCGACTTAGAGAGGATCTAGGGTTTCGCTATTATACACGTTACATGCAATTAAAGGTGATTTATAAAATTGCTTCATGCTTGGGCCTCACCTGGGCCTCAAGCCCATACGGCTACGAAGAAACATCAAGGGACGACGAAACTCCCTGAGTTTCGTTGGGTGGAGGTGATGACGAAACATCACTATGCTTCGTCGAGTTCAGTTTGCAACGGGGTTCCAAAGTTTCGTCAAACAGTACATATACTAAACAGCTCATGAACTTTCATTAAGTAACCACACAATAGTGCAACACCTTAATCATAAACCAAACGTGAACAAGTTACATTGAAACAAGTTACATTAATCATATACTAAACACTTTGCGAAACGAATAACGTGTCAAGTAAGGACCTTGAAAACTCGGGTTGTCACATCATCCCCAACTTGAAAGAAACTTCGTCCCGAAATTTGACAAGTAAACCAAAAAACGGCGAAGTGTCGAATCAGGATGACTGTGGATTTTATCGGCGTAGCTTTTCTGACGGTCACGCGCCGCCGCCATACGATTTCTGATCTGAACAATTTTCTCGTAGGTTTCGAGTACAAGTTCCGGGCCTGTAACCTGGTTGTCACCCACCTCAGCCCAATAGAGAGGTGAACGACATTTTCGTCTGTATAACGCTTCGAATGGGGCTGCCTGAATACTTGTATGGTAGCTGTTGTTGTAAGAAAACTCTATCAGCGACAAGTGTTTCTCCCAACCCTTGCCAAAATCAATTACGCATGCTCGTAACATATCCTCAAGTGTCTGGATGGTTCGCTCACTTTGACCATTCGTCTGTGGGTGATAAGCAGTGCTCATAACAAGACGCGAGCCGAATGATTTGTGCATCGACTGCCACAAATCTGAGATGAAACGCGGGTCACGGTCAGAAATAATAGATTTCGGCACCCCGTGCCGAGAAACCACCTCCTTAAGATAGACAGCAGCTAGTTGTGAGAACTTATCTGCTTCCTTAATTGCCAAAAAGTGTGCTGACTTCGTGAGACGATCCACGATCACCCAAATGGTGTCGTTCCCATTTTGAGTTCTAGGTAAGCCCGTGACGAAATCCATTGCTATCTGCTCCCATTTCCACATGGGTATTTCTGGTTGCTGAAGTAATCCAGACGGTTTCTGGTATTCCACTTTAACTTTTGAACACGTCAAGCATTTACTTACATACGTTGCGATGTGAGCTTTCATCTTCGGCCACCAATACATAACTTTGAGGTCCTGATACATCTTATCCAAACCTGGGTGAACAGAGTATCGAGACTTGTGTGCTTCATCCATCACAAGATCTCTAAGGTTACCAAACAACTGAATCCATATCCGCTCTATAAAATATTAAATGCCATCTGATCTCTTCTCGAGTCGTTTCTCCATACCCCGTAAATATTCAGCTTCATAGTTTTCTTCCTTCAACGCTTCAGCTTGTGCAGAACGGATCTGGTCAGGTAGGTTAGAATGAATGGTGAGCTGTAGAGTGTGAACACGTTTGGGTTTCGAGTCCTTTCAACTGAGAGCTTCAGCTATCACGTTGGCCTTACCCAGATGATACTTAATTGCACAATCATAATCGTTAAAAAGTTCTACCCAGCGACGCTGTCGCATATTCAAATCCTTCTGGTCGAAAATATGCTGAAGGCTCCTGTGGTCGGTATAAATAATGCATCCAGATTTTGAGCGCAAATACTACGGCTCCTAACTCCAAGTCGTGCGTCGTATAATTCCTCTCGTGAACCTTCAACTGTCGAGAGGCGTAAGCTATCACATTGTTGTGTTGCATCAGCACGCAACCAAGACCCTGTATGGAAGCATCACAGTATACCACAAAGTCTTATGTACCTTCAGGTAGAGACAAGATCGGTGCACTGCAGTGGAAAGCCTCTTCTTGTTTCGTTCCCCAAGAGTATACTACGCCCTTCTGTGCTAACGAGGTGAGGGGTTGCGCGATCTTCGAGAAGTCTTTAATAAATCTTCGATAATACCCAGCGAGACCAAGAAATTGTCGCACCTCCGAAGGATTCTTTGGTGCCGCCCAATTTCTAACAGCATCAACCTTTGCAGGATCCACGTGTATCCCTAATTCATTCACAATGTGTCCAAGGAAGTGTACCTCTCAAATCCAGAAGTCACACTTAGAAAACTTCGCATAGAGTTGCTCCTTCCTCAGGAGCTCCAAAATCAGAGCAGGTGCCGCTCGTGATCTTCATTGCTCTTCGAGTAGATCAAAATGTCGCCGATGAATACTATAACGAAATCGTCGAGATACGGTTTGCATACACGGTTTAACCCAAACGGCATAACTAAAAACTCATAGTGCCCATACCGCGTTCGAAAAGCCGTTTTTGGAATATCCTCCTCTCAGACTCTCACCTGATGATAGCCTGATCTTAGGTCGATCTTCGAATAAAAACTTGACCCTTGCAACTGGTCAAACAAGTCGTCGATGTGTGGCAATGGATAACGGTTCTTGATAGTCACCTTGTTGAGTTCCAGATAATCATTGCACATGCAAAAGGACCCGTCTTTCTTCTTCACAAACAAAACTAGGGCTCCCCAAGGTGAAGAGCTGGGTCGAATAAAGCCCCTATCCAGTAACTCTAGCAGTTGATTAGGCAACTCCTGCAATTCTCCAAGTGCTAAACGGTAAGGAGCACGAGCTATCGGGGCTGCTCCTGGTGCAAGATCAATCTGAAATTCCACTTGACGGTGAGGAGGTAAACCAGGAAGTTCCTCAGGAAATACATCGGCAAATTCACGTACTACTGGTAGATCCTCGATCTTTCTTTCTTCAGATAGAGTATCAGTAACTAGTGCTAAAATTGCAGGATACCCCTTTCGTAGACATTTCTGCTCTTGCATAGCCGAGATAATACCAACCATCGTCCCACTACGATGCCCTTGAATCGATAATGACTCTCCACCAGGGAGAGGGATACGTACAATCTTCTCCTTGCATAGAATCTCAGCTTGATGTTTGGACAACCAATCCATACCAACTACTATATCAAAGCTACCGAGGGTAACAGGAAGGAAATCAATATCAAACACTTGACCCACAAGATCTAGTTTACACCCAAATAAGACATGCGAAGCTTCAATCGTTTTGCCATTAGCTAATTCTACTACGTGCTTAACTTCTAAAGGCGTTGGGGCTAACCCTAATCGTTGACCAAACTCTAGGGACACATAACTCCAATCGGCACCGGAATCAAATAACACAAAATCAATAAGATTGTTCACAGAAAACGTACCAGTCACGACATTGTCGTCGTTCCTAGCATCACCAGCACTGATCGTAAATACCCTTCCATGAGCACCATTGCCCCCATTGTTGCCATTGCTGTTGTTTTTTCCAGCATTGTTGTTGTTGTTCTGGCGGTTGTTGGCGTTGGCATTCTGATTCAGCTGAGGGCAATTCCACTTGATGTGGCCCTCATCCCCACACTGGAAACACCCCTTCTTAAAGCCATGGTTCTGATGGGGTTGTTGCCTTTACTGTCGCTGATACTGCTGATTTTGCTGCTGCTGCTTTGGCTACGGGGCTCTACAGTCTTTGGCCTCATGGCCCACCTTTTCGCACCTACGGCAAGTCTGGACACACTGTCCATAATGATGATAACTAAACTTGTTGCACTGTGGCTTCTTCCCAACATAGGAGCCTTTGATTCTGATTGCTCCCCTGGCCTTGGTTAACTAAGGACGACTGACTGAAGCTACGGTTATTGTTGTTGTCAGGCCTTTTCTGAGATTAACTCGCACTGGTTGCCTTGTCAGTATCATTCCATTTCTGCTTGTTGTCACTAGCAGGTGTGGTAGCTGTAGCGGTAGAGGTAGTAGCAGATTTACGAGGCGGCAATGAGCTACGCTCGACCTCTTGGTCAGTAATCTTATGTGCCAAACGGATGATCTGGGGCAGATTGTTATGGTTCGCAGCAATGACATACCCCTTTACAGCTGGTGCTAGGCCCTTAAGATATAGCTCAATTCTCCGAGGTGCAGGTCGAGACAAGTTAGGGCACAAAATTGCTAGTTCGTGAGATCGTTTCATGTAAGCCTCGATCTCGGACCCTTCCATCTTCAAATCGTAGTACTCATTCTCCAATTTCTGAATCTCATCACGAGGACAATACTCCTCCCGCATTAACTCCTTGAATTCATCCCAAGTAGTGGCGTTAGCCATCTCGATACCCAGCATTTGCACCTGGGCATTCTACCAAGTTAAGGCACCATCCTCCAAAGTGCCTGTAGCATACTTCACACGGTCCCCCTCGGGACAGTTACACATGGCGAATACCGACTCAGCCTTCTCGAACCAACGTAATAACCCCACAGCCCCTTCAGTCCCACTGAATGTCTGTGGCTTACAATCCATAAACATCTTGAAAGTGCAAGCAGGCGGGTGATGACCTAATGGACGAAAGAAAATTCAATACTGGGGAAAGAGTTGTGTACAAGACACCAGAATAAAGAAGTTTTGGCACATATCGTACCAGCTTGATAGGCTGCCAAAGCCTCAGCCACACGTGTGTTGATTAAGTTTGTCAGCTTAGCTTGGGTCATCGCGATGTGACCACGTCCATGACCTCGTCCACTCATAATTCTATATAAGGAGTGGGAACATATTTAAGGGTCGAAATGAGGTAAGAGTCAAGTATCACATTGAAAGCTACAAACTACCAAGTTTACACACAATAGGGCAGAACCCTTCTCACACTCGTTAAGCCTCACTTGGACTTACATGCACCTCACGTTATTATTATGTGTGCACCCATAATAATAAGGTAATTTGCATGCTCATCTCAGTGCCGCTTAACTTGCGCTAAAAGTTTCCCCCGCATTCAAGTAGCAAAACAGAAGGTATTACAGGATTACGAATCACAAGAGTCGAAGAGTAGTGTCACACTATCAAATCACCATAGTATCTAATGTACCGTTTCATGCAAGTTATGAGTGTGTGACTACTAAATAAGTAATGCATAAAGTAAACAGAAGACGAACCTTGCAATCTGGAGCTGAGTGTCATGGTCGATTTTCGAAGTTGTTCGGTTATAGTCTGGTTTTACAAAAACGTTTTAAAACCTAGTTCACTATAACCAGTGGCTCTGACACCAAACTGTCACACCCCCAAAATACAACATGCGGAATCACCGCGAGGCGTATGACGTACCAGGATCCAAGCCACCAATCACATTGAACTACGCATTATATTTTAAATAAAACAATCCATTCATTTCAAAATATAAATCCAAGTCATAAGTTTCAAACCAAGGTAAATATTCAGCGGAAGCATAATGTACACGGTAAAACAATTGTTTCAAGACATGTGTTCATAATTAACAAGCAAGTATCCAAGAGCCTCGACCCATGACCACTCCAGCACTCCCAGATAGCAAGTCCATAATAAGAATCTAATGACCTGCAAGCATGCAGACAAGTGTGTCAGACGACGCTGGTGAGTTCAAAGTTTTGTTACCGTGTCAAGATACCAGTTACCAGATTAAAACGTTTCACAGATTCTATTTGATGTTGTTATTAACTCGAATACCACAGATGGCTACAAGATGTTTTTGCCCAACCTCAATGCCTCTATCAAAACATTGGTCAAGTGGTCAAGGTAATTAGTTCATGCCCGTCCTCCCCGGTACGGTGTGAGGGTGCCAAACCAAATAGGGCTATCAACTAAATACCTCGTTGCCTCCCTGGCAACTATCGGTAGATGTAAGGGGTCTTATATGATAGAACTGAGTGTAATAACAAACATCCCAATAACCTGACATTCCTCCCCGGAACGTTACCCGATATCCCTCCCCGGGATGCATGCTTAGAAAAAGAGCAGTGAACTCACCTTGGTTTGCTCGGTTTGATTAGTTACTTGTTCACAATTAATCAGTCAAAGCCTATGGTAATTGATGTATACGAAATCAGTTCATGTTCACATAGTACGCATATAAGTTTATAGTCACAGTGTGTATTTAGAACATTGGTCACCAATTAACACATAGCAGTTATTCAAGCACTTGCAAAAACCATGCTTCACATAAACAATTCATAACGACTCTTAACAGTTAATTGGGTCATCCATAAAAGCTAATTCAATGACCCCCAATCATAATCAATCAACATCAACATGCCATAATATGTTTTCATTAACTTAGTTCCTTATCAACTCATTTAAACTAGTCCATTGTTCCCATTATTTTTCTCAGCCGGCGAAAGTCCTAGTTTTGTCGAGGGTCCCTTGTGACGAAACACCAAGGTGTTTCGTCGATGTATATATGACGAATCTTAATGATCTATCGTCGACATCCCCAGCCGACGAAACCTCCTACCTTTTGTCGAAATCCCCAGCCGACAAAACCTCCTACCTTTCGTCGACTGTTATACCCCCCCCCCCCCCCTGATTTTTTCCGTGACCGACGCTAACATATTTGACTAATTCCCCATTCCGATCAAACAGTTTAATTCATTAAATTATCAATCATGTTCATCCGGATTGTATAACCGAAGTCATACCATAGTTTCTCTAATTTCTATTGTACCAAATCATAAACACCCTAACCCTTCATGAAATCATCAGTTTATCCCACAAACAGTGAACATCGAGATAAACAGTATTGTTAGCATAATCACCACATTTACCAAATCAACATAGTTCAACCAATCACAATACCAGATTCCTAATCAGCCTCTAATATCATGCAATCATATCAAATAACCCGTAGGTCATAACGAAATCGGTTCACTCAATCTAATGTTCATGCAACCTAGTGCAACAGGAAATTAAATCAATCAATGGTATATCGGACTCACCGACAGAATTGAGATGAAGTCACGAAGATCTTCGAAAGAGGAGAGAATGTTGCCGTCGCCGACTTAGAGAGGATCTAGGGTTTCGCTATTATACACATTACATGCAGTTAAAGGTGATTTATAAAACTGCTTCATGCTTGGGCCTCACCTGGGCCTCAAGCCCGTACGGCTACGACGAAACATCAATGGACGACGAAACTCCCTGAGTTTACTTTCGTTGGGTGGAGGTGATGACGAAACATCACTATGTTT
Source organism: Helianthus tuberosus (assembly GCA_030545235.1). Taxonomy (NCBI): domain Eukaryota; kingdom Viridiplantae; phylum Streptophyta; class Magnoliopsida; order Asterales; family Asteraceae; genus Helianthus; species Helianthus tuberosus. The sequence continues at coordinate 2,142 of JARYGA010047383.1, read as the reverse complement.
CGTCGAGTTCGGTTTGCAACGGGGTTCCAAAGTTTCGTCAAACAGTACATATACTAAACAACTCATGAACTTTCATTAAATAACCGCACAATAGTGCAACACCTTAATCATAAACCAAACGTGAACAAGTTACATTGAAATAAGTTACATTAATCATATACTAAACACTTTGCGAAACGAATAACGTGTCAAGTAAGGACCTTGAAAACTCGGGTTGTCACACCTTTGCTTCCAACCTTCCTAAGTGTGCTTAAATCACCTTTGTATAAGCTTAGAATGTATGAAGATGAACTAGAAAATGAAGGTGAGGGAAGGGGTGTTTGGGCCGTAAGTTGTAGAGAGGAGAAGAGAAGTGTTGGTGAGTTGAATGTGTTAGAATGATGAGTGTTTTGATCTTGTGGTTTTTATTAAGTTATCTCCAACACAAGTTTAAACATTGGTTAATATGTTCAAAATCAAGGCAACATGATCTATTTTAATAATCAAGAAAATCAAAAGTGTGGGGCCCCATGTAATCGGCCATTAGATGGGGGGTGGGTCTTGGTTAGCTTTCAATGGTAAGTTAACTATCTAGTTACATCTTAAGTGTTTAAGTTAGGTGTTAATGTGTTTAGGGGTTTTTAAGATGTAATATGATGTTTGGTGATCATAACTAGCATTGTAACATTAAAACAATGCTTCTAGTTAAATTTTGGTGTTTCGGGTAGTGTCCGGTTGTTCGGTTAGTTACCGGTTCATTAAGGTGCTAAATTGCGCAGTTTAGTGTGCTATAAGGTACCTTTAATGACAGTTTTCATTCCCGACACTTATCTTGTTATTCTAGACAATTAAACCTCATTTCTGCATTATATTTAGGTGTTTAAATGCTGAATTTTGCTGTTTTCAGCAGAATTCTGCAGTTTAAGTGTGTTTCGGGCACTTTCTGACACTTAAATCGTCACTCGGAAGGCAGTTTTATAGTCCCTACTTTCCTACATAGTATTCTAGTGTAACTCTTGGTACCGTGGCTCATTCTGTGTTCTAACAACATGTCTGTCTGAGTAATGAACTCCTGTCAGTACTTCTAGTTTATCTGATCAATGTACTAGTTTCGTTATGTGCACTAATTCAACTATTATGGGTTGCATTTAATAATGTTAAGTTGTCATGCAACATGGAAGGTATTCGTATGTCTTTGAAAGTAAACAGGTAATCATTCATCTCATTAATTCAATCATGCACAGTCATAAAGTACACATTACTGTTCATATTGTACGGAAATACATGGAAAAGTGACAATTGTCATATATATAACCACTTCAATTATACATACATATGTATGTATATATGTGTGTGAGTGGGGGGAACATCCTGGAGAAGATGACGCCGTAAAGATCATCACGGGAGAAGGATTTGCCCACCCCATAGCGCCCACCGTAGTGGTGTTGGCGATGCTTTGGGGGCCCCATGGTTGGATTTGGCGTGAGGTCACCCCATTACACATGATCTAAGAAGCGTCATGTGTTCTAAAAATTAGGATTAAAAACTTTGAGATTTTTTTTTCAAAAATAGATAATCTGCTAGAATGCTGACTCACCGTTATAAATCCTGACTAACCGATATAAAAATTAAAACTCATCTTTGTAACTTAACTAGAGTTATGCGCCGCCCACATTGCGAGGCGCTAAACCAAATATTTCTTAGTTTAATAACATGTACGCATTTATTTCGGTTAGTTATACATGCTACTTATAACACGATATAAAAAAAAGATGCATCGAGTTAACCAAATAAATAAAAACACTATGATAGTTATGATAAAAAAAAATAACTAAAACGATGGCAAACGTGTAATTTAGAGTTGGGGGCAAAATAATAATTTATCAGGGCCAATTAGCGAGTGCTAGGCAACTGTTTGTTACGAATAAAAACTAAATTGAGCCAAGTAAAATAAAACACTACCATAGTTTTGCCCAAAAAAACTATGTAGCTTGGGTAAAATCGTAATTTTAAAATGGAGGTAAAATAATATTTTGAACTGAGGGCAAAACCAATTTTTATTTTGAATTGTGGGCAAAATCGTAATATTATTACTAAGGGCAAAATCGTAATTTTTAGATGGGGGGCAAAATAAAATTTTAATTTTGAGCTGGTGGCGAAATT